>NJDC01001359.1:164219-174568 GCA_002245475.1 Calephelis virginiensis
AGGCTATTTTTAAATTACGTTGCAGATTTAAAATGAGGAAAAATTTCGCCTATGGGATTTGAGTTTTTGTGATTGACATTTGTTATCTGTGGAATGAGGACGGGAGGCAAAAAAACGTAATTTACTAATAAGCCCTAAACGCATATACAAACACTACATGCCATCATACACTACACAAAACTCTGCTAGTGATGCCAACTCACGTTGAGATTCGGATAATGGTAATAAATTCAAAAACAAGTGTAGAAATAATACACGTTTACCACATTTATAATCACAAATCTAGGTGAAATCTAAAGTGAATACTTGTATAATGTATTACAGATTTTGTTTAACTTTTAATACGAAATTATAGAGAGATTCATGAAATATTTGTTACTTTTGTATTAAACGTGAAATATGAATGTCGAATCATATTTCATGTTTAATACATTTGCGCGATTCGAAATTGGATCACCTACAAACGTGGTAAAGATGTAGACTTTTCTATTTCACACTTGTTTTAAAACTCCAAAAATATAATTAAAATTATGAATTAACTAAAATCCGTTTTGACAAAAAAATCCTGAGTTTGGCATTAATTAATAACATATACATTGCATATAACTTCAAGCCACAAGTAATTAGTTAGTAGATAGAGTACTCCATCAGGCCATCTAGCAATAATATAATTATATCATGTTTCAAAGTTTTTTGCTTGACATCGTAAGCAATAATTAGTAGAAAATAGTACGCCATTATACACAGAAACGATTTAAACATTTACTTTTGACCTTTTTGTAGACTTGGTTAAAGTGGCTGGTGATATTTTTAAAGAAAGAAAAAAATTCGCCCCTGACATGATTTGAACCTGTAACCTTTCGTCTCAAGCCGACGAATGCTCTAACCAATTGAGCTACTGCTCTTTATTTAAAAATTTACAGAAATTTATCCCAAGCACAGGGCAAGTGCTAAAATAAAAATACGTAGCTGGTGATATATTAGGACATCACTAAAGATTTATTACTGCGCTAAAATAAGTTATATCTAAAAGTTGGTGTGGATTGTTGTTGAATGCGAGGAAATTACGAATTAGTTGACCTTAAAAATTATTTAAAAAAATAATAAAAAATATAAAATTCGAAAAAGTAAAAAACTTCCATTATTGTGATTGGCGCATTAAGAGCGTAGATAACTTTATTGACATACACAGATCGCCAAGAAAGGCACAGGCAGTATGAAAATGACATAATGTGTAAGGCATAGGCAGACTGAGAAAGATACTGATCGTCTAATTAAGGAACAGCTCTTAAAAAAGAAGTATGAGGTCAGAAAATCTGTCTAAGAAAGACACAGACCGTCTTACTACTAAAACGTTAAACGCTCGTTGGACACGCGTTTTACTAAACAGTGTCCAAAATTAGATTCTCCAGCAATGTTGACACGTCATACACGTGAAGTACATTAGTTGGATGTTAATTTTAAACAGTGTTTAAATAAACAGGCGTCTAATTTTTTTGTGGTTACGCGGAGTAAGCTTAGAAAAGACAGACTGTCTAAGAAAAATTATTTTTTTCTGAGAAAAATACATACAGTCTAAAATACAGATTGTTTTAGTGGGACTTAGTAGAAATAGTAATGAGATATTGTGCCATGCTTTATGTTATTTTCAGTAGCTATTGTGACTGGCCTGCGTCTATATTGGTTGCTCTTATTTTAGATTAAAATCATCCATTTCATACCAAGCATTAAACTTTTAGAACATGATATAGTTATATGATAATTGCCGTTGGTTTGTAATAGTGGTATAGAACATAGCAATATGAATCATGTTACAAACTTTATGAGAGGCCTTATTTTCATGTGTTTGAGCTGCGGCCAAACAATTATTGTTGTCATATACTACGTTTTCCAGGGCCCTTTTGATAGCGGATAAAATAAACATTAAGAAATAAAAATGACATCATTATCTGTTACAGACCTATTAAAAGGACCTTTAAATATAACACCCGCAACACTGTCTTCTGTGAACGAATGGACTTTTTTTTTCTTTACACAAACAAAAGAACTGTTTTTCAAAAAAGGTATAGTCGTTCTTCAAAGTAAATGATTTTAGGTCAAAATCTTTACTTTTAAAAATAGACGAATATTTATCCCTGTGTAAACTTACATTTTAGTAGACTAAAGTGTAAGATTCATTAGAAAGGGACAAGTTAGAGATTTGAAAACATTTATATAACTTTGTTTGTATGAAATATTTCATAGACCTGTAACAAGTTAAAACAGTATTTTAAATAACGTTTTAACGTAAAATATGACCTTATTGTGTATGTAAGAAAATCACAGTTTGATGTACACATAAGAGATATAATAACTGTTTTACGGAGTTGCAGTAAATACCAAAAAACAGTCATGTAAATGAAATTTGTACACAGAGGACAGTACTTTATTACTTTGAGTTGTATAATTCGTACAGTTTACACCATTTTTGTACACATGGAAAATTTACATGCTATTATTTTCTGTGTTTTTCGCGTAGACTGTACTTGTTGAATTCCAAACTGAGCGCGTGGTTTTGATCATGAATGACAAATAAGTGAACTGACTTCACCCCTAACGTTGAAGTATAAATTTGTATCGATTTAAGGGGGGAATAAAATTGTACGAGCATGGAGTGTGATCTCATATTTTTTACAAACGAGTAAAATCCAAAATTGTTAATGTTAAGAGGTTACTTTTTTTTTATAATGAAATGATAAAAATAAGGCTTGGCGACCATTAGTGCACTGCCGTTTTTGCAATTTTATTACTCTTTACTCGATGATAAGTTTAGTTAGTCTACAATTTTTAATGTTAGAATATAATAGGTTAAAGGTTTCTATTCCAATTAGATTGTTTCTAGTAATGTATCCAATATGTTGAGGGTTGCTGATCGCGACCAATGATGAGCATTTAATGTTGTTTAAATGTAGTCATTCCGGTTTTTTAATAGTTGTCTCGAAATATTTTTCCTGAATAGCTTGCATTGCTGTTTTATTGTATGTGAGGGCGATGTGGTGTAGCAGTGTGTACTTGTGTAGGGATGTGACACTGCAAATGTGTGCGTGATCAGGAGGAAATTTAGGTTCGGCAGGGAATTTCATGCTTTATAGCATGTATCTTGTTACTTTCGACAAGACATAATTGGATTAGGTATTCTCACCATTGTATACCGTGTTTAATGTAGATTATCTATATTGGTGATAGATGCCAAATAATCCTATTAAAGAACTGAATTTTATATAATTATTGATTGTTCTGAGGGTATTTAGATGGTAGATCTATTTATGTAACTTATGAAGCTAGCTTTTTTAAAATATCGATTGAAAATAACATTTTATTTATACAATAAAATATTGATAATGTTTACGTGTTGTTGCTCTTTATTTGGTTTTTTTAACAAATTTAAATGTTGATTATTTGTGCCAATGCTTAGTTTAAGCGAAGAAGAATTATTTTCAAAATGACGAAGATACATAATGTTTTATGTATGCAGTACACTTTAAATCATATTGGCCTAATATTATCCTGTTGTAAGATTCTATTTAAGATACAAACATCCAGTCAATAAATCGAAATAGACTTTTATTTATCTTGCACTTGTATTTTAATGTGCAATATTTATTATAATAGAACTTTAGGTATGGGGTGCTTTGTACTCGGAGAACTGGGTATTTTTTTCGAGTATTCGTACAATCCTCAGAACATAAAGAATATTAGTGTAGGTTTAAAATTCCAATACGATCACTGCAAACAGTGAGAAATGATTCGTATATTGCACCGTATTGTAAATAGTACCGAATTTAGTTTGCAAAGGTAATGAGTGATATTTGTAATGTTGAAACGTCAGTTGCTCAACACGCGGCTAACTTCACTACAAACTCAAATAGTGCGAAGTATACACTTAAGTTAGCCGCGTACTGAGTGACAGATGACTTTTTTTTAAATTGGTAACAATAGTTAACTGCAGACGATTCTCTTTCGCAGTCATTCCAATTAGGAAAATAGAATTTGAATAACGTGTCGCACAAACTTGTAAACGAATGTGCCTCGAAAGTTTTACAATGTTGAATCTAAAGTAAAATATTTCACATACAACTGGATAATGACAAAGTTGCAGTAATAGTTTAAGATTGACTAATTGTTATATGTGCACGGTTTATTAGCAGTTTTTAAAGTGCACTGTCTATATGCACATGCATAATTGAAAAATCATGAAACCTTTGTATTAGTTTTAAATTTTGTAAGATAAGTATTAATACCATTTTTATATGAAAGTAAGTTATCTGGTACTTTCCTGTATTATTGTGGTTATTTATTAAGATTACCTATAGCTGTAAAAGTGCTTCAGGCTTAACGCTTTGCAAAGGCTAAGTTCGCTATGTGTATTTCTATAGCAATAATATGTATTCATATTTAGTTAGCCGAATTTAAGTACGTTTTAAATTGCGCCATCACAATTAACAGTAACGATGGATAAGATAGGAATAACGAATGAAGTAGATGTAACTAAGATATGTTAGTGGTTGTTCGCTGTTTACAGCTGCAATGGTACACAAGCATATAGCGACCGCTGAAAAAAGCGCTTTATGTTTTTTCAGCTGTCGCTGATATACGAGTATATGTCAGCGGTCGGAGTACGTTGATTATAGTGCGACTGATGTTAGTTGATACTGAGTGACGTGTGAGCTGTTATTACCTCCGAGTATCAATTAAATCTATTTTAAGTTTCTATAGACGGGTGTTACATTTCTGTCTTTATTTTAATTATTTTTCCAATTCAAATTGTATTTGTATCATAACAAATTGAACTCGACGGATTAGTAATGTAATACCAGTCATATATATGTATGGTTATGATTATTATATTTCACTTATTTGTAAAGAATTTTTTTAACACAACAATAAATATAAATGTGAAATAAATTGTTTTTTTATTTACAACTTCTATTAAATAGGATATGTGCCCGGTTGGCGATAGGCTTGTCACCTATCACGTCGTGGGACTGTCTTCGGATATTTGTAAGTGCCCAGGTTGTACCTCTGCCAACGTTTTTGGAGATACTGGCGTAAAGAAACAAGTTCTCCTGTTTTTTTTGTTTTATGTATGTGCCGCCAAGATTATAAATGCTCAAGGAAAGTAGAACTGCACCTCTACGATTTCATTACTTACAGAGAAAATTAGATAGTATACTATTTTCATTGACCATGCTGAATGAGGCACATATTTTACTTTAATTATATTGGGAGGGAAACAAGCACATGGATTTCCTGATGATAAGAAATTCACGCCGCTTTGAGACACCAAAAGTGATAATGATGCGTTGTAGTGTTGTTATTGATACGACAATTGCCGTAATATACCATAATTCACGTTTATTTTGTCACAAAATACGGCATACGGCAGGACTTTTAATACCGTATCAAAAAATACGGCAAATGGCTATAAGTGAAACAAAACATATTTTAACCAGAGTGCAGCTAAATGAACCACTCTTAACCGATAGTCGGTGAAATCCAGACATGCTCTTTAACTTCAGTAAATAATGAATATGACAACATGATAATACTAAAGTATTTGGTTTATCTATGAATTTATGGAATCTAAGTGTCGGTCGAATAGCTCAAATATTTCGAACAGTTCACTTGGTTGCTACGGTTGTGAGAGTGTTTGACTATGATTTAAAATGATAAAATAAGTGATTATGATTCCAAAGGACCTTCTACGTCAAAAAAGGGTAAACAAACGTATTAAACAAAAAAAAAGTGAGAAAGTGGCGATTTTTCAAATATTGGATTGCTCCTGTTGATGATGATCTAAAGTAATAAAATACAGAGCAAAATGCACTGTAGGTGACGTTAATTGCCAAAATTGAAGTGACAAAATGAGAATCAAGGAAAATTATGCAAAAGTTAAACATGAATGTCAAGTTATACAAACGATAAGAAACCTTTATGGAGAAGAAACAAATGAAGAATAAATATTTTTAAATCGTATACGGCAATTTCTTACTTTTTTCCTTAAAATACGGCGATTTGGAATATCACATACGGCAACCCAAATTTTACGATAACAACACTGATGCGTTGCTAACCTGAGGCCAGGATGTTAGGCCTCAAGCTAAGTAAGATAAGCACTGACGTTATGGCGGCAGGAATAGATAAGGCAGTGGTACCAATCCGGGCGAGTCGCTGCGAAATTCTACCACCTACACACATGTGGTAAACCCTTACTATTACACTATTACACTAGTAACATGATATCTAGGCGACGATTGTATCTCACCATTAAAAGGGACGCCTGTTTCTTCACTGTTTAACTGAAAGGTGACAATACCATCATTACTTCTACAGATTTTTCGTTAGACAGTATTTGAACTTGTGGGCATAACAACTTTTTCCAAGAAGCATACTTCAAAATAAAAAAAATACCACTGCTCTTACTAAAATTATATTTAAATAGCGCTATTTTGAAATGTTGAATTTTACTGTTGCAAACTTTATATAAGGTGAAACTTTTAATTAGTTAAGATAATGAAACTTCAGATTATGAAAAAAATCAGTTATTTTAAATTACAATAAACTTAAGTATGGAAGGCTATTTTTATTAGTCTGACTATGAATTCACCACTTTTTTCTGTAAGAATTCTGTGAACAAGCACTCATCTCTCTCAGTAATAAGAGGTAACTTTAGATGTTATTGATGAGCCTCTGTCCTGTGGTCTCGATGTTTGGCCTATTAAGCAAGTCTTTTGGCCAGTGGACTTATGGTCGGAGATTAACAATTGTAGAAGAAATAAGTATCATTTGTGTACTTACCTATATTGACAACATGATACCATTACGCTTCGTAAACACTAACCACCCGAAGGCCGAAGACTAGACTCGAGTCCGATTATCGACAGCGACACACATTGTATGATTATGGGTTTCTGGGTTATTAAATTTATGCTGTTATCATATCTATTTAAGTATTAGATCAATTTGTGTAATTTGCCCACATGTGATTATTACGTATAAAAAGTATCTTCACGCCCATATCCCCGAAGAGGTAGGCAGAGGTACAACAAAGGCACCCACGACTAGCCGAAGATACTAAGTCCCACAATGTGATAGGTGGCAAGCCTATCGCCAACCAGGCACAATTCCAATCCCGACCAACATTTTTTTTTTATTAGATTTTTCCAATTTTCTTTTTGTTAGCCGACCCGGGATTCGAACTCGGGACCTGTTGCAGTCAAGTCCAACACCCGGACCGCTAGACCACAGATTACGTATAAAATTATGTAAAATAATTTTAGTATGTTATAAAGATTTTTTCTAGAGCTATTTTGACATTACGATATCTGGAATATTATCAAATGCGTAAGATTTTGTAACAAACGTAGAATTACTTAATTTGTTTATATATATTTATAGAAATTTGAATTAATTACGGTTTTCATACATAACTTTCATCACCGATTACAGTCCTTTCGACTTGATTTTTGAAAAAAATAGCCTATGGGTTCAAAACCCGAAATTTTTAGCTATATCCATATTAAATTTGTAGATTTTCACATCTATAATATTAGTATAGATTGCAAATAACAGAAAATATAAGGCTGAATTAATGTACAAATTAAATCAAAAACACTTAAGATACTAAATCATTTAATTTTTCACAAGCACATCTTACTCTATCCTTATAACAATCAGGCACTGAAACTTTACTTAAATCTAAGACATCACTTTCTAGCCGCTTCACAAGTGTTTCAATATCACTAGTGTCTATTTTTACTTTTTTACTCACAGGTTCTTCAATTTCCTCTAACAAATCTACATCGGCTAACTCAAAATTGCTATCACATTTTTTTAAATCTTCAAATTTTATACATTTGTGGGTATATTGAAAATTTGTGACTATATCAACATTATTTCTCCACTCATTTTCATTCATATCTTTGTAAACTTTATATTTCTTGTAAATATCTTCGCTCAATGAATACTTCCTTAAAATATCTTGTAAAGTCCTATTTAAATTACTATCTGATAATATAACACTAAATAAATGTTCTAAAATTGAGGTATCTTCAAACAATGACTCCATACTACTTGACACTAAAGAGTCGTTTTGTTGAGTAAGATTGGTTTGAAGCAACTTGAACATTGGCTTGACTAGGAGTATTTTAGTTTCCTTATTGCCAATTTGTAATACTTCTGACATGACGTGAAGAATCTTAAAAAGAAAATAATAATTAAACATATGTATAACTAAAATAATAAGGTTTTGGCGTTATCTAAAGAAATGTCGCAGTTTTTTTATAATTATTACATTTTGTGTATACATCGAGTATCCTTAGTCAATTTTGGTGGTATTTTGTAAATTTTTAAGTTACACTTCTTTAGGCACGTTATGAAAAAATTATAAGGTGAAAATTTAAAATCCGTCACACAAAAGTTACACTGTGAAGTTGCAGCGGAGAGCGAAATGTTAAGATGCACGCGCACCTTTTTTTTTCAATTAAAGTGCAAAAGTGAAATTTTGATGAAATTGTATATCGTGTATTTATTTCATCGCTGCCACCAAATCCCATTAAATTAGCTTGAGTAAGGAATGCACCGCTTTACAAGAACCTGACGTGACTGAAGTTACTGCACAGCACTCACACAGAGGAGGAGTAATTGCTTTAGTTATATCAATTCTAATTTAGTTTATACATTTAAAAAAAATATATTAACACATTTTACATTTATTAAAAAAAAATCGAGGAATTCAATTTTATCCTATAAATCAAATATTGTTTTGATTCATACTTGCAATTATTTTATTAACTTCAATTGGAGCACTACCAGCTGAAGAAACTTGTGTATGTGGTCTTGTCGGTGATGACCTCTATTTAATCTGTGCTCGCCTCTTACGAGCTACCTGGTAGGAAGGCAGATGGCCTATTCTACTCAGCGATCGCGCAACACGGCGAAAATGCTACTTTATGCATGTACCCTAACTACTTGACCAATAAATCCCGACCATTTCAACTTACCAATAAACATGAAGATCTAGATGCTTTTCCGTTCTGAAATTTATCAATATGCGAATTCGTGCATAAAGCTAAGGCTTCAATGTAATTAAAATACCATAGAGAACCTATTTCGAGATATTTCCCCATAAATTTTATGTTGTGTGGACAAGCCTTTAGCCAAGCCTTAGCCAAAGCGTTCTCTATGACGTGCAAGTTATATTCGGTTAATGAACACGTTGATAAAAGTTTCACATTTTGTATCTGAAAATCACAAAAAAATATACAATAGGCATCTAAATAGCATAGACCATAGACAATCCGAGCTGTTCCTGTAAAGAATTTAAAAGTAAAAAGTATCTTCACGCCCATATCCCCGAAGAGGTAGGCAGAGGTACAACCAAGGCACCCACGACTAGCCGAAGACACTAAGTCCCACAATGTGATAGGTGGCAAGCCTATCGCCAACCAGGCACATTTCCAATCCCGACCAACATTCTTTTTATTAGAAAATTGGAAAAATCCAATTTTCTTTGTGTTGGCCGACCCGGGATTCGAACCCGGGACCTCATGCAGTCAAGTCCAACACCCGGACCGCTAGACCACAGAGACGATTTAAAAAATAAATGTAATAAATTTAAAAAATTAATAGAATTTAAAAATAAATTATTTTAACTATATTTAATTATCACATAATTAATTTTATAGATTCTTCAAAGTAACAACTTCCTCAGTGGAAACTAAAATACTGAGCCAAATCAAAACATAACCACAACACCAATAAATAACAAATAGACGGTAAAAAAATATTACTTTTCTTAGCATCAGTAAAAAAGAGCTTTTAAATAGTAACATAATATTAATCATAACCTGTTTAAATCAAGTCTAAGATATAGTTACGTACTGGTATTTGGACTTGGTTAACAAAATGGGAATTGTCATCTAATCGCCTTTATTCATTGTTTTCAAACAAAACGTGAACACACACGCGCACATTCCAGAGTCAGTCCACAAAATCAAAGATTCCAACTCTTTCTTTCTTTCTTTAGGTTTTGGCCTTCACGTTAGTATTTAGCCATTAGTCAAGTAGAAATTGGCATCAAATTTTATATAAATTTCAATTAATTTTCATAGTCAGAAGTCGTCAGGAAGTCATGTCAGGCTCTTGGGTAAAACGGTGGCCTTTTTAGTCAAGCTCATGTAATGAGATTTGGCGGCAACGAGGAAATACACAATACGCTAATTTCTTCATGATTATTTCATTTGTGCTTTTTCACTGAACAAATTTGTACAAAATGCCACCAAAATTGACTAATTTCACTCAATATCAAC
>NJDC01001360.1:18620-56263 GCA_002245475.1 Calephelis virginiensis
GTTGTTAGATAGTGATGTTTTTAACGTCTCTTACAATCTGAAAACGGATACCAGTAGGGTTACTCTCGCAGCTCGATTCATGCATTATTGGAAGTTGGAATCGAATATGTCATTTTAGGTACTCTTGAACACAATACTGGTGAATTATTACCATTTAGTTAATAGTAAATAGTAAATTATTTAATCCTATTTGTAGAATTTATTTACTAAATGTTAATAATCCCCTAATTCTGTGTTCAAAAGTACCTAAAGTGACATATACGATTCCAATTTCCAATTCGCATGATATCGAGATTCAAGAGTAACCTTACAGCTTGTCTGCTTGAATTCGAACGAATCGAATATGGGAATGTACTAAGCTAGAACAGAAAAACATGTTGCCAAAGCTGTTTTTCTCTTTCTTCATAGCTTTTGTTTCACATATTCAATATCTTACACATATTAAATTTTAAATATTTAAAGTAGCCAACCACATATATATCATCATCAATAAGACAGACACTGATCATCAGTTATTGGCTCACCGCCATCATAATCAATTGTCTCCTTACCTTGACCAGATCATTGGTTTATTATCTCACACTTAGTTACAATGTAAACAAAAATTTGTTATTCCTACTGATCTTAGTAGGCAAAGTTCGTTTTGTATAAGTACCATTGCGTTCCAGATAGCATTTGCATTTGGATTTCCTGAATTTAAGATTTACGTTTCTAGTCCCCAAGAAAGAAGTAAAGAAATATTTTATTGCTTAAATATAAGTGTTACAAATCTTTTACATAGTAAAATTAGACTAAATTGACCCTACAAATCGAATTGTGCTAATAGTCACTGAAAGTTGAGCCATAAATTCTGGTGTTTGTTACATTTTCCCACTCAATCTGATTGAAAGCAATAGTTTAGCATAAAGTGCTTATAATTCCATGTTGGTTTAATACCTAGGCCTAATGTATACTGCAGTAATAAGTATAACTCGATTCTTCGAAAACATTGATTCAACATAGAACATGTTTGTTAAAAAATCTTTTTGAAATCGGAACGAATCATAAAGAAACATTGTAAAAATCATTCTGTAATCCAGGATTTATTTAAAACCATCATCCATATCCGCCGAGAAACAAACATTCATGTTCTAAGTGGTTGTATAAGTCCAATAAATTGGAGGAATAAAGAATTTTACGATGATTTAATACACATTACAACCAGGGTTGCCAGATGAAGATCACTAAATTATCAAACACTGATTGGTGAATGGTAAATACAAACCCATTCAATTATGTATTATCATTTGCGTTGCCCTAATCGGTCTTCCTGAAAGTCCTTTTCGAGGTTACTAATTGAAAGCTTTTGTTACTAATGCATTGGACTACATTTATTTATTTTAATGTGGTAAAACAGTGTGGAAGCACAGGGCTCTTCTGCTGGTAAGAGATGACCGTGGTCTATAGACACCATAGAGACAGTAGGTGCCTCACTATCTTTTAAAAGAGATCTTCCGGACCGAACCTTGACACTGTCAGTATGGCGACAGGAATAAATAAGTAAAGCGTTAGATCTCTACCAGTACGACTTGCAGGACGGCACTCGACCACCAGTAACCACCGCTAAACTTCACCCTATCCAGTGGTGGCTAGTTTTCCCCAAAAGTAGGCTGATTTGTTGGTCAAAGGGTAACCTACTAATGTTACCAGTCATCATCATCTCAATTTCGACTGAGACGGGCTTTGTAGACTTAAGTGTTTTTTCCAAATATTTTTAGTAGGTATGTGTAAAATGATTGACTTATATACATATCACAAGCAAATTGTTAGTTTTGGGTTTACATCAATCAGTGTTTGTTTGTAAACAGATATTAAATAAAAGAATTTGAAAAAACTGGATATACATACGATGACATACATGGTAGTTCAAACTCCGAAATATAACAATTTGGTAAAAAACAAAAACTTGGCAACCCTGATCATGGCTTAAGGATTGACTCACATTTCGTCGAATGTGTATAAGAGTTATTTTTAATGTAAATATAAGCTGATCATTCACGAGATTTCTGAATGGATCGGAAGTGCTTGTCTAAGGAGACATTAATGTGTAAGTGGAAATAAATATTTATCTAAAAGTTTTTAAAATGAAACTACGTGAAAATTTGTTTTTTTTACTAATATTTGTTGATCTTGGTTTTTGCGGTATCACGTGAAATTCGCAAAGTTATATTTATGGGGCTTTATATTTAATACTGATCGAAATAAACATTAGTCCTTGTTCTTCCGAGAATCTCCCTTATTGGTCCGAGTCCACTGTGGAGATAGGAGTCCACTCTCTACCTGAAGTCTCATAAAGGCAAGCATAGATTTAATGGGTCGTTACCAACTAGACCACTGGTGGAAAAACTTGCCCAGAAAGCGATCCACCGCTTTTACTGCCGCGATTTATGCCCCCATAATGTCAGTGTTTGGTATTGTCATATTCCGATCCGGAGGTTAGGATAGTCGGTAGATTTGCGCAGTAGGCCTAACATCCATACACAGTTAAACAGGAAAGCGACACAACCCCTCCCCTTATTGGTCCGGGCTTTTTCCTCGTATTAGTCTTGGCTCCTTTGCAGAATAGACCATCTGCTTTTCTGCCAGGCAGGTTGTAAAAGGCAAGTATATGCTTACTGTCACTAATACCGTGACATCTGACTAGGTGCAGGCAGAGTTTCGTAGCAGCTCGCCCGGATTGGTACCACCGTTTTTCCTGCGGCTATAACGTCAGCGCTTGTTATTGACGTCTTCCGGTTCGGAGCATAAGGTGGCCGGTAAACTTAATTTTGCTGGAGGCCTAACATCCCGGCCTGAGATTGGCAACGCACTATTACCACCTTTGGTGTCTCTGGTGGCATAATTTCTTACCATCAGTAAATCCGCCTGCTTGTTTGCTATCCAAGATCATATAAAACACCTACAACATATTAAAAATCTTCAATCCACGGTTGTGTCTTACTACTAGGAGAGCCTTTTGCAGTCTTATACCATAAAAATGTCACAACTGACTTTAGACTTTACCCTCAAAAAAAAAACTGGAAAAGACAGTATCATGCACATGTGAATTGTTAGATTATCCCAATTTCGAGCGAGGCTATTTATAGTCTATTTATAGTGCAAAACCTATAAAAAAACGTAATTTCCACAAAGATATCCGAAGGGACCAAAACTGCATGTTTATGGCAATATATATAAAATTAAAAAAATGAGAATACGGCTTTAAAAAAGTTAACAAAATGAAACCAAGCGATAAAAAGTAGAATTAAACCTTGATTTTCACACAACTTTGGAAAAAAGAGGTTTTATATCGACTCCTATTATTTATGTGTGATAATCGATTTCTACGTCATTTTTTGACCGATTTCGAAAATTCTTTTCTTATTTCAAAAAGCGTTCTGAGGTACCCCTTTTTCACTAAGCCTGAATCTAATGATGATATTTTGTAAGGAAATTGAGAAAATCACCTAATTTTTGTGTACCGAGATGACTTATTGAAATCGATTTTCTTGGCCATTTTACTGCAAATAAATTATTAATATAATATAATAGATTCTATTATGGTAACAAAAATATATTCATACATAATTAAAGTATCTTCACGCCCATATCCTCGAATAGCACAACCAGGGCAGCCACGACTAGCCGAAGACACTAAGTTCCGCAATGTTATAGGTGGAAAGGCAAGCCTATCGCCAACCGGGCACATGTCCAATCCCTAGCAACATATCTTTTATTAGAAAATTGGAAATACCACATTTTCTTTTTGTTGCCCGACCAGGGATTCGAACCTGGTATCTCATGAAGTCAAGTCCAACACTTGTACTGCTAGACCACAGAGGCTAATCATACATTGGAAATAAATATTAATCTAACGCATATATTATATTTCAATAATAATGCTTACATTATTATTGAAAAATATTACCGTTCTGTACTTCTCCTACACATAAACTATAAGTGTGCCAAATTTTATGCTCCTGCGAAAGCGCAATTTTCAATATATAGATATATAGATTCCTGTAGGAGGTAAATATTCCCTCATATTTTTTGAGAGTTAAAATTAATGTTCTGTAATATTTTTCGTGTGGCTGAATTCTGAACTTTGTTAGATTAATATTCATTTCCGATGTATGATACGCCTCTGTAAAGTATGACACACACAAACAAACGTATTGATGATAACGATAAATGATCACAGATCACGCCCCATAAAGTTTGGAAAGTAGTTGGTCTTGAGAAATGAAGATGGCGTTCTTATCAACAAAAACTAAAATTTATTATGGTTGAATTTCGACCAATGGGCGACCACTAGTGTGATTAATTTGGTCTTAAGAGTCAAAGCAAATTGTTTACACGTTGGAAATTAAACTTTTTGGTATTTGAATGTGAGGACCTTTTCAAACCAAATGGATGCTGTTAAAGTTTAGAATACAGATAATGGCGTAGTCAACCGTCTAGGGAATAGTTTTGGATAATCCACTTCTAAAAAAATCAAATTAAATGTCATAAAATCTATAAACGTGTTCGTTCCGTTTTAAATTGAAAATACTGAATCAATTGTAATAAATTTTACCACAGAAGTATATCAGAAATAGGACAT
This sequence comes from Calephelis virginiensis, assembly GCA_002245475.1. Classification (NCBI taxonomy): domain Eukaryota; kingdom Metazoa; phylum Arthropoda; class Insecta; order Lepidoptera; family Riodinidae; genus Calephelis; species Calephelis virginiensis. The sequence continues at coordinate 23,242 of NJDC01001360.1, forward strand.
AAGCTATTTTTTGTCTCCATATCATATCAAGCATGAAAGTAGGATAAATGCGATTGAAATGAGAGCGCTACGGAAAATCTGCGGTGTAACGCTAGCTGACCGCATTCGTAACAGTGAGATCCAAGAAAGAGTGGGACTGAAAGAAAGTGTTGGTGTTAAAATGCGAAAGGATATATATACTCCGCTGCTTCGGTCATGTAGAAAGAATTACAGATGAAAGATTAACAAAGCAGATATACAATGCGAATGTGGATGGATGTAGGTACCGGGGAGACCAATGTTACCGTTCAACGATCAATTCACTTGGATATTATCCGAGTGTGGTGTCAAGAGTCTCCGAAACCGGCGTGTTTTTATGAAAAGGAATGAAATGAACGTAAAGGAAGCCAGACAGGTTTGCCAGGATCATGTGGTCAGGAACTCGATACTCTTTGCCTACTACGTAAGGAACATGACGTGAAGAGATATATATATATATATATCTCTATCTATATATCATAGAGAGTACTCGCGGAAGATCTATAACACACGAGTTACAGTTTTAGCGACTATTAAGTCAGTCAGTATCAGAAGCCTTATAGACAAATTTGACTGCTTTGTTGTAGGGGGATGCTTAAAAACTCTGGTTAGACTCCCGACAGAGAATGACACAAGCACAAGCATTACATTTGTTACTTTGAGGTTAGACCAATTTGTATCCAGACATTTGGAATGAAGTTCTTTACGGCAGACTTGGAGGAGATAGGGATTTTGCTGCGCGGCCGAAATGAAAAAATGTGATAATAAAAACCGTAAGAAAAATCCGTGGAATAAAACCGTTAAATGAGACTCCACCCTACCAATGCATAAACCCATGAATTGTGTCGATTCTACATTAGCCGAAGGAACTTCGTTCCTACCTGGTGTGCCACGACACCACATTTATATTATGACGCCTTGTTGGTCGAGTGGCTAGCGTACACGCCTAACTACAATGACCAACCGCAAGGCTCGGGTTCGATTCCCACCGGGGGCAGGCATTCGTGTGATAAACATTTAGGTGTCTGCATTTCCGGGTCTGGGTCTTTATTAAATTTAAGTATTTCTATGTATTAGTATCGTTGACTAACACCCATAACACAAGCATTTAGAATCTATACTTGCTATCGTCGGCACTTGGTGGAATTCCATAGAATATACACGTTTTTTGGATATAACACTTGTACTTATCCACTGTATACTTTATTTAACACTTTCTAGCCAACCGGTTTCACTTTTTACAGCATCATCAGGACTTTGAAACTAAAGATAAAAAGGACTTTTTTGGTTTAACGTTTAATACTTATTTGGTTAGATGTTACTGACGGTACCCACATATAAAAAAAATGTTAACAGTAAACAAACCACATCAAAGCCACACCACAGCAATTCTATTTCCCCAAAAAAAATAGGGATTACCGTTAGATTGCAAAATGTGATTATATTAAAAAATAAATTAAAATTATATGTCAACTTATAGAAAAATCAATTTAGAAAAAATAAATTGAAAAAATATAAATGATGTCAAACGTTTTGTTAATTAAAGTATACAGTGGATAAGTACAAGTGTTATCTCCAAAAAACGTGTATATACAAGCATATAATTTGCTTACTTTGGGGTTAGATTCAATTTGTGTAACTTGTCCTGAAATATTTAGTTATTATGTTTTTTAAAGTCAGGAGAAAAAGTCAGTTTTAAAAAATATCTTTAGTCTATGTCATAGCACATTGATAGGGTTTTATACGTAAAACAGAAAATAGCCAAAGTAAAATTTTAAGCCTTAGGGTCCATAAATCCTGGTGAAGTTGTAAAACCCGCGAGGTTGGCTACACATTAGTGATTAAAAAAAGCCTAAGAGTCTGTGAAAGTCACTTGATTAACGCCTGTAGGCAAGCATTATTCAGTCATATTAATAAGGACACCTTCCTTGTTGGTAATATGAGGCATGCGAGCCGTTGATAAATCTCATTTGTTTTAGAAAGACAGACTTTCGATATCCCGGTGAAGTTGTAAAAACCTCGTGGTTAGCAACAAATTAGTCATTCAAAAAAAAAAAGATAATTTTTAAATAATATGAACCAATCAGTGACCCTTTTCGTCGCACAGTCATATCCTACGTTTATACCTTTTAAAAAATACTGATGATATTGGTGTAGTATAAATAGGCAAAAAAATTTACTTTGTTTGTAAGATATAGTATCTCATTTGGAAAAGAACGTCGACAGCGCACTTATATTCTTAGGGGAACTTGCGTCAAATCTGTTACAGCCAAATAAACCAAACACCTAGCATTAGTTAAACCTAACCATTTACAATATGTTTCATAATACGCCAGACAGATGTATAGACATTTCCTAAATGGTACATACCTACAGTATGTGCATATTTTCAGACCATTAAATATTTTATACATCCCTAGACATGTCAGAAAAATGTAGTCAAACTCCAAACTAAGAAAATTATTATATGGGTTTACGGGTGTCATGGATCAATTATTTCAACAGTATCTAGTTTAAAGTATCTTCACGCCCCTCTCTCCGAAGAGGTAGACAAAAGAACAATCAGAACACCCACGACTAGCCGAACACTCTGCGTCCTTTGTTACATACATAGAAATACTTAAATGGATACCGTATGATGTTTTATAAGCACCCAGACCCGGAAATACAAAGTGATGCTATCAATTTTCTTATAGATTTTAAGTGATTTTGGTATAAGCAGAAACCAACGCCATGGACCTAGGCGAACCTAACACTAACACAGGATTGTTATAATCATCATATATAGAAAAGAAGGTAACGAAAAGAAGATTTTAAGAAAAGAAAAGAAAAACAAAGAAAATGTGTTAATTTGTTGAATATACGTGTTGAAGTTGTTATAAAATTATTTAAGCTTTCCAACATATTCTACCACATTGTGTGCAAATATTTTAATATTTATAAAAGTAATTATTTAAATTTCCGCTAGACATCGACTTTTAAACTATTTTAAAATTATACAAAATGTTTCTATTATGTTAATGGAATTAGCTGCAGTCCATGAAGCAATATCGTATGCCCTAAATTGTGGTTATAAGAAAGTTGTCATACTAATAGATAGTAGAAGCGATTTGCAACACGTGGATCGATGCGCCTCTGGTTACAGAGGTATCTCGATAGCCTACAAAGTGCTAGAGCTCTTACAAAGAGTAAGCAAGCGTAGCGATGTCGATCTTAGACTGCAGTGGATTCCGGGACATGTAGGGCTGAAGGGCTAATCGCTCAGCAAAATTGGTAGCCACAGAATGCATAGAGTTAAATATTTTGCCTAATTTTTCAGAAATGTTACCATTTGCGAAAACAGAGTGCTCTAAGAACTGGAAAACACTATTTAATGAAAAAAGTAAAGAACTGGGTATATAGTATAAAAACCATCCAAGATCAGCCACCCTAAAAAAAACCATGGTTTACAAAATGTAGAATTAAGAGATCTAAGATTCAGGACATTATCCGTCGGGAAAATTTGCACATCTCATGAAAAAGTTAGATTCCCCAAATTCTGGGATGTGTAACAAGGTTGATGATGTGCAACATATCCTGATGGAACGTAGAGGAGAGGAAGTGTTTGATTGATACCTTCAAATTAAATATCTGGGATGTGGGGCTATTTAATACTGTTCTATCGGCGCCCTCCCCGGAAATGTTGAGTTATCTATGCCTATATATCTCATGTGTACACGTGAGAATAGATGATTCAACATGGTAAATGATTTAATATCCCAAGCTGATTTATATTTTCAATAATCTGTTTCTAGAATAAGTTGCATGTTAGGTTACAATGTGACTGACATGTCTACTGTTGACTTAAGTCCCGAAATAAATAAAGAGAAAAAAAGTATCTAAATTTGTACACAATGTTTTAATGTTCCCACAAAAATAGTTTTATATTTATTATAATTTGAATTAAAAATTACAAACAATTATAAAATGTTAATAAATTTAACCCTGTCTACCGTAAATTACCATCGTTTCCAAACCTAGCCAGTCGGCAGAAGAAGCGGCGAAACAAACTGCCTAAGGAAATACTACGGAAATGCCATTAAGAGCTGTCCATAAGACGCACTCTTTGACGCCTGAAGGCATGCATTATTCAGATATTCTGGATCAAAGAAATTAGGTTGCAGATGTAAGACGAACATCTTTATAAGGCAGGTAAACCTGTCGCAACGCGCGAGCACCAAACTATAACAAAAACCTAATATTAGACCGTTTACAACGTGCCCCGTTTCTCTTTTTATTATCTTTTCGTTAATGATACGTTAAATTTATGTTAATCTGGGTCGTTAATCAAAATGGAATTCGGAATTTGGGGTAATCACAATATTTTGGCTGGCAACTCTGGTATTTTTATGGTTTGCAACTTTTAAGACTGTTTGCTATTTGAATGCATTTTTCGTGAAATACATAAATTGATTCTTCGTGTTCTTTTTTTTATTAAAATAACAGCATTTGACTGAAGCATACAAAAATGCCAGTTAACATATTTGTATTGTATGTCTGAAGTAAACTGTTAAATCCCTGACTAAAGCACTTTTAACAGGACAAGGAGAAACAGTTTTGCAATTATACATAATATATGTTTTGCATGTTAAATAAATAAAAATAATAAAAATAACTACGTTAATAAAAACCGACTTCAAAGCTAAAAAGTAAAATATAATAGACCTGTTGTTCATAAATGTGCTATTTATTAATAGGATAATTAATATTTAGTTTTGAAGTCGGTTTTTATTAACGTAGTTAATTTTATTTAATACTTTTATTTTATTGGTGATATGATTTAATTTAATAAAAATAAACATCGGGATAGGTGAAATTAGATGAAAAATGCACATAAAATAAAAACTAATGGACTTACCTGAATCAAATTCATATGGGATTAATTCGAAGTTATTCCGCATCAAACAAAAAAAGAATTATGTAAATCGTTTCAGAAATCTCGGAGAAATCGGTGTACATACATAAAAAAATATATCGGCCGAATTGAGAACCTCCTTGTTTTTTTAACTCGGTTAAAAAATTGCTATGTGTTACGTCTCGATAAGGTTAGAATTTGGAGAGCTAGTTAAATCTATAAATAATTTTTCGCCGCACGTAAGATGGAGGCTGGTAAAAACCAGGTCATCTTAATTGGTGCTATTAGCTCAGGAGTTAGGTGCCACGTTATCGGAGTGGTAATCTCTGATCACACTGACTCAGCTTGTTATCATTATGTTGACCGACTTTTTTATAGGTAATAGGTTAGCATAATGACTCACAGCTCTCCTGGTGGAATGTGATGTTCGGTTCCAGATAATTAAACTTAACGCAGCCTATGGTTACTTTTAGAAAAAATATCTTATTATTACTTAGTAGATATCTCACTTCTTTCAGCGTCGGGATGAGATGATCTAGTGGTGGTAATCTATATATTGATACGTGATGCCAAACCTTTGGATCCCTTTTTACGAAAATTGCGCTTTCGCAGGAGCATAAAATTTGGCACACTTATAGTTTATATGTAGGAGAAGTGCGGAACGCTAATATTATCCAATAACAATGCTTATAAAGTACATTAAATCAATATATAAGACTTTACCCACACTACCATGCACTTGACACACACAAACATATATATTGATGATAACGATAAAAGATCACAGATGGCGCACTAAAAAGTTTGGAAACAAAGTAGTTGGTCTTGAAAAATGAATATAGCGTGCTTATCAACAAGATATTAAAAATGTATTATGGTCAAATTTCGACCAACGGGCGACCACTAGTGTAGGTTAATAGATTATTACAGTAGTGCAATCGCCTCTGTGGTCTAGCGGTTCGGTTGTTTGACTTGAGTTCATGAGGTCCTGGGTTTGATTGGGTAACAAAACGGAAATGTGTTTATCATTTTTTTCATAAAAACAACGTTGCCCGGGAATGTAAACCTTGCTACCTATCACATTGTGTAACTTAGTATCTTTGGCTAATCATGGGTGCCCTGGGTATGCTTGTGCCGACCTCTTCGGAGATACGGGCGTTTAGGTACTTGAAAAGTAGAGGCATCTCTCTTAATGTTACTAGAGTATAGATGTTTGTCACTTTGTCTAGCTAGTCATTCGAATATAGAATAAGACAGTAGAGGGTAGTAAAAGAAGTAAAACGACTTCAATTCGGGTGGCCATAGCCTACTAATGAGTTCGAGTTTCATTATTGAAAAAATTAATTCCAGTCGATCGAATGTCGGTGTCGGTGAAAAAATATCGCCGTCCGGGGAGTACCGGGACGGACACGGGAAGTGTGGACTGTGCGAAAAATTTGGGGAAATAAAGTTCCCAAAAGACTTAAAAACAAGGGCGATGGTATTAACTGCTTCGAATAAAAAAAATTTTTTTTGCTTGATAACAGATATTTTGTTATTATTTCGCATTGATCGTGCAATCTTTATCCTATTAATATTATAAATGCGAAAGTTTGTAAGTATGGATGTATGGATGTTTGTTACTCTTTCACGCTCGAATGGCTGAACGGATTTGTCTGAAATTTGGAAGACAGATAGATTGTGACCTGGATTAACATATAGGCTATTTTTAATCCCGATCGCACACCGGGTTTCTGTGAAAACGCGGGCAAAGCCGCAGGTAGCAGCTAGTATTCAATAAAACTGTAGAAGAATGAATTTCAATGTTTCATTAAAATACCTAATATACATTCAAGAAATTAGAATATAGTCTAAGCGACTAAAAATGGACAGAAAACACAATTTGAGTGTTATAAGAATAATTATCTGTTTAAAGCACAATTACGCAAAATCTGCTGAACGGATTTTAATAAAATTTGATAAGTCTGTATGAAGTCCTTTATACTTTCGGAGCGTATTCAGTACCTGCCTATCAACATGAAAAGTAACGTGTTTTTTATTGATCACAGATTTTTTTCCATGTGTCCGTAGTTAGATTAAAAGTATGATCAAGAACACAAAAGAGTGGACGTGGTCAGATCAGTCTAACAATGCGATCTGACCATGGATACCTGCCCACTTAGCATATATAGACGAAAGCTCTGCCTATATTTTAACTTAATAAAATTATTGAAGGACTGGGGTCGCCTTATAATGTACCAAATAATATTAGTTTGTTTTCTAAAAATGTGTCCTAGGCTCTTTTTATTTTTATTTAAATGGATGACGTCCGTACGCAGTAAGTCCTATAAAAAAAACAATTATGTTATTTAAATAACGTAATTTCTTAATAGGATATCTTTTATTAGATATACTGAACGCTGTCCAAAAAAAACACCTTATTTGGAAGGACCCCACATACTACCGATCAGTTTCTAGAGCAATGTTTATCCAACTACACATAGAGAAAGGTAATGTTTTTATTCAATTATGTCGTCTTAATTTTTCTTCGGTCAATGTTTGCCGGATTGCCGGTTAGATCTGGCAACGAACAAAAAAATTAACCGACTGTAAAGAGAGATGCTAATTTTGTTTTCGGATTGATTCAGTATCTTAATTTGTTCTTTAAATATACTGCCTAATGATTATATTAAGTTTTGGTAGGATTTCAGTTTAAATTACTTCTTATCCGACTGTGCAAAGAGGTAAGTAATATATTTAGAAATTCCTTTTAATTTTTCTTTATTAAAGTAAAGTTTGTGTAATGAATTGTATTACTGATACTACTTCTAGGTAACAAACAAAATATTTTAACCGTCCATAACTAAACTAGACCACTAGACTCTACCACCTAGATTACTAGACTCTACCACCTAGATTACTAGACTCTACCACCTAGATTACTAGACTCTACCACCTAGATTACTAGGTGGTAGAGTCTAGAAGTAGGTATATATTATCTAGTATATTTTTATGTAAAAATACAGGCAACGGCTGTTACGCATTTTTCCTATATTATTATATTTTCCTAGTTTTCATAATGAAACGAAAAACATTAATGCTGTTGATGTATACTTTTAGATAAGTGCGTTAGATGTAGAATTACATCATGCTGCCATATTGACAAATGACAACTACAATCTAATAACTTTTTCAATGTCTCTGTCTTCTTTTGGACTACGCACCGGACGCGGACGTATCACCAAATTTAAACATACATATTATCGGATCGGCAAGATTCGATAACATAACGACTACCAAGGCCAGTCCAATCCCAACACTAATTCATAAGAAATTACCGAGCAACACCGAGCCACGACCCCTCCAAACAACACACCCACTTACCAGAACACAGCGCATATATAATTTCTGCACGCCAAGTCCCTTACGAGGTAGGCAGAGAGAATCGAGTGCCAGACCTCACGATCCTGACGAACCCGTCTAGCTTCCTTCACATTAATTATCATTTTTATACAAACACGTTGGTTTCGGATACTCTTGACACCTTCCTCGGATAATATCCGAGTGACCTGATCGTGGAATGTCGTGTTGTAGTCCAATCCGGATAAATAGTGATGTCTCGGACTGAGCACTGTGCTCGTCCACAAATTCCGGTAAAGTTTTAAATACCACGTTATTGTGATTCTAAAAAAAATAATTTCTATTCAGCTTTGATTTAAAATAAGACTAAGACTAATCGTAAAACCCATTGCTATATAATAGCTAGGTGTGCTAGTTTATTTATATAAAGAAAACCCGGTTGTGAAAAATATAGTTCATGTTTTAAAAAATAAAAACATAGTACTCAAAAACAATGAGTACTAAGACCAACGCTATGCTTATACATACATACATATCTTCACGCCAAGTTCCTTACGGGATAGGCAGAGAGTATCGAATGCCAGACCTCACGATCCTGACAAACCTGTCTTGCTTCCTTCACATTCATAACACTTTTCATACAAATGCTATGCTTATATCTTCTATATTTATAAAAATTTCGCCTCTGTGGTCTAGCGGTCCGGGTGTTGGACTTGACTGCGTGAGGTCCCGGGTTCGAATCCCGGGTCGGCCAACAAAAATAAAATTGGATTTTCCAATTTTCCAATTAAAAAAAATGTTGGTCGGGATTGGAAATGTGCCCGGTTGGCGATAGACTTGCCACCTATCACATTGTGGAACTTAGTGTCTTCGGCTAATCGTGGGTGCCTTGGTTGTACCTCTGCCTACCTCTTCGGGGATATGGGCGTGAAGATACTTCCTTTTTATATTTATAAAAATGAATAGGTATACTTAAACTGAGGCGACAGTTAAGCAGCCATATCATGTCAATTCAAATTGCAGAATATTCTAAATAATTCAAGATACCTATGTGTTTGTATTACCTAACGTGTAGCTTATAGTGTGAAAGAAATCTTCATGTTAATTTGGATCACGTAGATTACGTTTCTCATCCTGCTAAATCGCCAGCTCGTGATTTTATGAGGAGTAGCCGGAGAGATGCTAATTCCTTCGTGTAATGTACAACATCTACATTTAAGGGGCGTTTTCACTATTGCGTTTATAAAATGCACTTATTATCGTTGCAGGATTTATTTACCTTTCATACACAAAAAAGTTAACAAATAACAAAACACTTTTGTGGTCTAACGGTCCGGCATCGGACTTGATTTCTAGAGTTCCCGAGTTCGATCCCCGGGTCAGGCAATAAAAAAAATTGAAAATGTGTATTCTCAATTTTCTAATAAAAATAGCATTGCCAGGGATTGGATTTGTGCCCGTTTGGCGTTAGGCTTGTCATCTATCACATTGTGGGACTTAGTGTCTGGCTAGTCGTGGGTGACTTGGTTGTGCCTCTGCCTACCTCTTCGAGGATATGGGTACACAAGTCTACATAGGCCTGATTTCACCGATTACCGAGTTTAGTTAAACTAAGTTCAGTGTAATGAGTACAAATACCTGTTGTGATCTCGTTCACAAGGTTCTGCAAATGCTTTTTCGAAACTGAGGAAATTCTTATCCCCATCCTCTAAAAATTTACTTGCCACGTAAAAAAGTTAAATAATAAAATATTGATAATAACAGAAATTTGTTTGACCCTGAAATTGAGGTGTTTGATACATTCAAATCTCAACGTACTTATTTTTGTTCAAATTAAATTAAAATATTATTCATCCTATTTTCTAATTATTCACTATCACGAAATTCGTATGCTTTATCATCTAATCTCATGATAAAATATTTATTGTTTTCTCCTAACATTAAAATTTACAGTTAAAATTATAAATGCGCAAGTTTGTCTGTTTGTTTGTTTATTTATCCTTCACGCAAAAACTGTTTAACCGATTTTCATGAAATTTGGCACACACATAGAGGTTAATTTGAATTAAAAAATAGGATCGTTTTATCTCGAAAAAATGTTACTGTGGGACCATTAACTACGCGGGCAACACCGCGCGCAACAGCTAGTTCTGTCTTTTACTATAATTGAAACAACTAAACATTTCTGGGAAAAGACCAGAATCACACCTGAGTATCTCCTGTAATCGAAAAAGAAGTTGAAGTCGCACTTGTGAAAGTTCCCTTATAAAAAGTTTAAAAACAGCGAAACGAAGTGGAAACACCGCATCTTAATAGCAAACGTTTAGCGTCCGACCGACCGACCGACGGACGCCACTCCTTGAATTTTTATCATTTATACGTACCAATATGAGACACAGTTCATTTGAACTGGGAATCAAAAAGGGCAACCAAAACTCAAAGGTGAATTTTACGTTTGTTACAAGTAAAACAATAAAATATGAAGATAGTATACTAATTGTAACTTCATTTTTGTATATTAAAAGTAATTAAAAAGTTATTATACTAGAATATCTTAATGCCCAAATCCCGGTCCCCCGCATACTAAGGCATTGTCAGACATTGTGGCCTGATTGTGCAGAGGCACAATCAGGCCACCCACGACTAGCCGAAGACACTAAGTCCGTCAATATAAAAGGTGGCAAGTTTATCGCCATCCGGGCACATCTCCACGACTAATCTCTTAATTTAATTAACCGGGCATTAGGCATCTACGGCCTCAGGTTTCAATGACACAATGTAATAAAAAATAGACCTGGTGATGTCGCATAACAAAGTAAACTAAGTCAATGGCATTTTTTTTGGCAGGCAATGGGGCCTTCACATCTCTTAGCTAAATAATATACCTTCAAGTTGGTTAAAGGTTACATCATTCCTCTGTCAAACGTGGAGTACCACCAAATCGGGATAGCTGTGCTAACAAATTAAAGATACTCGCCTCCAGCAAGACAAGGTCAGCACTTTACAAGTTAGTTCATTATAAGGAATGACATATTTAAGGTTTTCAGTTGCATTAAATTTAATTTTGAAACTCAAACTATCCGTCGCTATTGTTAGGTAATCAGTCTATTTCTTTATGTTTACTATAATTCTTAACCGTAAAAAGTCCCAATCCGAGATCAGATTAATAATAATAATATCAGATTAATATAATAATATCAGATTAATATAATAATAATAATAACGCTCACTGACCGCATTCGTAACCGAGATCCGAGAAAGAGTAGGATTGAAAGAAAGTGTAGCTGTCAAAATGCGTAAGGGCATGCTCCGCTGGTTCGGTCATGTGGAAAGAATGATAGATGAAAGATTGACAAAGCAGATATACATTGCGAATGTGGATGGATGTAGGTACCCCGGGAGATCAAGGCTGACATTCCACGATCAGATCAATCGGATATTATCCGAGGGTGGTGTCAAGAGTCTCCGAAACCGACGTATTTGTATGAAAAGGGTAATGAATGTGAAGGAAGCTTGACAGGTTTTTAAGGATCGTGAGGTCTGTCTGCCTATCCCGTAAGGAACTTGGCGTGAAGATATTTATGTATGTATGTCGAAGTAAAACTTATACTATGTCAGAATAAGTTTAAGTTAACACTTAAATTTAGTCGTAGTAGATTAGCTAGGTTATAAAAAGTATTGTGGATATTTCAAGTGTCATTTGAGAAGTGAATATATCACAGAAGATGCATAAATTCAGTATACGATTTGTCAGGAACACCAGGAGATAGGAAAAAACAATTCTTTAGGGTAACTCAATCCGATTGACAGGTACAGGATAATTTCTTTTATATAAATGTCAGAACAAAATTGTCATCGCTAAGTTGTTTTACCGGTTAAGTAACTCCTGATTTTCACACATATCTTGTAACATATGCAATGAAATTAAACCAAATGCCGACGTTGAAAAGTATAACTAATATACAAAATTTAACTTCAGTTTAATTTATGATGATTTCCATTGGCGATGGCGTATGCCTTTCAATAACAGTATCAATTGTTTATAAGTCTAATAACTGTTCGAACATCGAATACTTAGCAGTAGTTACTTTAATGCGTCAGTATCTAATGGTTGAAAAACAAACGCACTTTTAATGGGAAAACGGAAACGATACCGCGATTCACAGCAATTAGTGTGCGTGGGCGGCTGCCTGTGATCTGTGGGAAGTGTGTATCAGATATTAGCTCTCTGTAACAATTTAGCTGATTATGCGAATATTGTAATGTAACTGTTACAACATCAAAAGCGTTAGTATAATTCAAAAACACTAGTAGGATGTTTGACTGCACTTAATTACTTAAGACTTTTGAAGACCTTGCAGCAAAAGGGAGGCAAATCCAAGTTTCAAAACTTTCAGATATTTAAAAAAGTTTTATGAAATGAATTACTACACTTATGTATACTTAGAAATACTTAAATAGATACCAGAATATATTTAATAAACACCCAGACCCGGAAATGCAGACATTTAAATGTTCATCACACAAATGCCTGCCCCCGTCGGGAATCGATTGGTCGATGTAGTTAAGCGAATACGCTAGCCACTCGACCGACGAGGTGGTCACCTAACAACTTTTTTTACATAGTTTTCAAAAAAGGCATAGTAATTTTGAAGTTATTCTTCTTTTGACGCGATTGGGAAAAATGATGAGAGTGAATTTTTACGATGCGCGCGCACACCGACAGATAAATGTGACAGTTTGAAGTTAGTTGCTAACGACAGAAAAAAGCAACACCCTAAAGATAGTTGCGAACCTTTTTATTTTTTATTGCGTCCAAACCGTTAGAGTTAGAAAGTTGCTTCCTCAGAAGTTATTGATCGCTTACACAAAATTTCTTTAAATTTTAAGAAAAAATCCAAAATGGTGGAAAGAAGATGGCGATCATACAAATTTAAAAGGCTGTAATTTTTTGACCTGGCATGCAAAAACCCACCATTCTCTAATCACATAATGGTGCTGATTCTGCTGTTTACAAACAAAACTTATTTTAGGTGCATGCTATCTTTTTCAAACAAACAAAAACAAAAGAAATGGAACATTTTGCACAAGTCAAATTGTAATGTTTTTAATTAAAGTTATCCGAGTGACAGATTAAACGTCCCTAGAATGGATACGAACTAATCTGACAGCGCTAAATAGACAGCGATAACTTAAAATTAAATTAGTGAGTGCGCAACATAATTACCACCACTGTCAAGTATAAAGTTGAAAGTCAAACCAAAAAAGGTGAAAGAAAGAAATTAAAAAGATCGCCACAGTACTTGTATCCTCAGCAGTTCAAATTGTTAGAGCATTCATCGGCGGCACCCAAAAAATTTGGAAAAATTTAACTCAAGCACAGGGCAAGCTCATCAATAAAAATACCTTAAAAGAAACGAAAGTTATGGCCATTATAAATGTGAATTTCATCTGTAACGATTAACTCATTTAGTTGGTACTCAGAACTGTGTATGTATTGTACATAACTACCTGCGTTAACGGTAAAGAAAGGAATTAAAAATTTTGCCAGAGGATTTGAATCCTTAGTCGCTCAAATGATCAGATCATTCATCGGATTGAGACGAAAGGGTTCAAACCCTTTTTTTAAAGGGTTTCTTTAAAATTTGGAGAAATTTAACTGCACGTCAAGTACTTAAATAAAAATACCTTGCAAGAAAACTTAGTAAGACTACCCTACACGTGTGCATTTTTAAATAGATTAAATATGTAATGGAGGCACTTAACCATGGTACAAGGTATCTCCAATATCATAATCTGTTGTACCGGGGTTACTGCAGGAATCGCCTAACTGCAAACGGCTTGCTGACCATGAAAATTCTTGTTAATTAAAATTAAGCCAAAGTCCGGTTTGATTAAAAAGAAATGTAAAATATAGTTTCGGCCAACAGAATAGACCTACAAAATTAATGAGGTTAATTTTTTAAACAATGATACAGCTCAGTTAACCTAGTTTCAACCCAAACATAACTTTCCATAAAATCTCGTTATCTGAAACGATTATGATGGTATTTAAAAAATACATTAATGAAGATTGCCCTTACCGTCATTAAGGCTCGGCTCCATCTAAAGTCACGTTCTAGAAGCTTCGTTCCAGGGTTATTAAGTGACAGGACACTCCACACACTTGACAAGGTAATAGGGATACATTAATGACCCAGCCTCGTTTGTATAGGCTGCTAGGAAACTTAATTTATGCATGTCTCTTAACCTTTTATGTGAAACATTTAGCCTATAACGCCTTAGTCATTTCCTGGGGCTTCTCCTGAGCGGCCTTGTACACAAAGCATAAACTCTATTAATATTTCAAAAGTGAAAGTATGTGAGGCTGATTTTTTATAATTTCACGATAAAACTACAAAACTTAATAGAAACATATTTTATATATTATAACAATAAATAGCCCACAATTTTAAAAGATTTTATATAATTTTGCTAAGAATGAGTTGTGTGGAAGCTAGTAGTATGTAGTAGTATGTTCGAGCTAGTTATTTGCGGTAAAGTGTGTTCAAATGTATTAAACTTCAAAAGAGGATCGCTGTTCCTTCTAAGTTTTTATTTTAAAATCCTCTAATTGGGATTGTTGTTTGTTGTATTTTAATTTTATCCCAGTCGGGGAAAGGCTAAGGATCTGTGTCCATACAGCCACGTCTTCCGTATTAATAAATCTTTTTCTTGTTATATATTTTCAATTTATGTCTTCCGTATTAATTCTTTATTCCAGTCATTAGTCACTATTTACACAGTCTTGTCTGGGTCTTGAGTAAAGCGGTGGTTTCGTTACACAAGTTCGTTTATGAGATTTGGCGGCAGCGAGGAAATTCACGATACAACTAATTTCTTCATGATTATGTCATTAGTGCACTTTCACTGAACAAAATCAAACTAATTCCCACCTAAATTAACCAATTTTACTCATATTTTACACTAAATTCAATAATTGTGAAAAAACCACGACCATCTTCATTCACGATGGCGCCAAAACTCCTAATTGGGATTGATTATTATAGGATTTTTTTTATTCTATGAACTAAGGTGCAAAAGAAAATATAATTACACCTATTAACTGTTTATTTATAAATCCCCTAAATACTTCAAAAATCTTTGCTTCTGTAATATTAAAAAAAAATTAGCACTACATATCGATCAATATTCAAAACCTATCCACGGGGTCGTTGGTTCGATTCCTAGCTCGGGCAAATCAATTTGTGTTTTTTTTTCAATTTTCAGATAAAAACAAACCTTATTGGTTATGTACCTACCCAGTTTGCCTCCTTGGGTCTTATTAATAAGTACTCTTCGCTATCGTGGTTGCAGTGGTTGTACTTCTTCGAGCGTGACGATACTAATACGGACGTGAAGTTACTTACTTGTTCTCGTTAATAATTCTGACTAAAGCTTTAGATATAAAATAAAGTCTTGACAGCTTGAAACCCTGTTATTATCTTTATATAAAAGTATCTTCACGCCCATATCCCCGAAGAGGTAGGCAGAGGTACAACCAAGGCACCCACGACTAGCCGAAGATACTAAGTCCCACAATGTGATAGGTGGCAAGCCTATCGCCAACCAGGCACAATTCCAATCCCGACCAACATTTTTTTTTTATTAGAAAATTGGAAAAGTCCAATTTTTTTTTTGTTGGCCGACCCGGGATTCGAACCCGGGACCTCATGCAGTCAAGTCCAACACTCGGACCGCTAGACCACAGAGGCGATCTTATCTTATCTTTATATAAATAAAATATAGCCCTAAATCTTGTTTTGGCACAGTTTGGCCATAAAGAATTGTCACAACAAATAAGATAAAACGTTTATAAATATTGCACAAGTAAAACCAGTTCAATTGTCATAAAATCTTATCTTCACTATTGTAATTGTTTTAAAATATGTTTATGAAGATTGCTGTAATCCAGATAGGATTATATATAATATAGGAGATAAGACGTCAGATTAACGCCCATTATTAATAAACTATTTACAGACAAAGATAGGATTTTTAGAGTTTTGTTTATACGATATTTTTGTTAATTATTGGAAAATAACAGCGGTTAAGCTACAGCAACTGATCTATTATAGCAAGATTTTTTATCTTTGATAGGCTAGTAATATTGGCCGATGGGCAATAAAGTTCATGATACTGTGTTGCCAACCTCAGGGAGGGTTGTCAATGTGCTGTCGTAAACGAATTTGACCTGCTTAACAAGACAATTGCGAGTGGCGAAGTTTATAGCAAGTACATGTAAAGTTGCTCTGTGGTGTAGCGGTTCAGTTGTTTTACTCCGGGTTCGATACCCGGGTCGGGCAACAAATGGGAAATTGGGTTTTTCCAATTTTCTTTAAAAAAAACCTTGCCCGGGATTGGATATATGCCCGGTTGGCGATAGGCTTGCCACCTATTATATTGTGGGACTTAGTGTCTTCGGCTAGTCGTGGGTGCCCTGGTTGTGCCTCTGCCTTTCTTGTCGGGGATATGGGCTTGCAGATACTCACTTTTTTTTTACGGGTTAAGTGATAAAATTAAAGTTCCTATATTTAAGAGTAGTAATTATACTTCGCACCAACTAAACTGATATTAATACTAGTGTTCACAATCCCGACACAGTTTTAATATTACATTCAGCTAAGAACCGTATCGAACACATAACTGTCAAATTAAAAAATCTGTATCAAAATCGGCCCATCTGTGATTCTATTGCATCAGTAATTCCGCTATGAATCAGCTTAAAGTATCTTCACGCGCATATCCCCGAAGAGGTAGGCAGAGGTACAACCAAGGCACCCACGACTAGCAGAAGATACTAAGTCCCACAATGTGATAGGTGGCAAGCCTATCGCCAACCGGGCACAATTCCAATCCCGACCAACATTTTTTTTTTATTAGAAAATTGGAAAAATCCAATTTTCTTTTTGTTGGCCGACCCGGGATTCGAACCCGGGACCTCATGCAGTCAAGTCCAACACCCGGACCGCTAGACCACAGAGGCGACATCAGCTTAACTTCTTTTAAATGCATGCTATGTTTTAACTATCACGAAAATAAAAGAGATGAATCATTTTAAAAATGTTAGATTAGTCGCCTCTGTGGTCTAGCGGTCCGGGTGTTGGACTTTACTGCATGAGGTCCTGGGTTCGAATCCCGGGTCGGCCAACATAAAGAAAATTGGATTTTTCCAATTTTCTAATTTAAAAAAAAGTTGATCGGGATTGGAAATGTGCCCGGTTGGCGATAGGCTTGCCACCTATCATATTGTAGGACTTAGTGTCTTCGGCTAGTCGTGGGTGCCTTGGTTGTACCTCTGCCTACCTCTGCGGGGATATGGGCGTAAAGATACTTTTAGATTAGTCCGGTTATGCAAATTTTGGCTTTTTTAATCAACATTTTCGACGTAATAGACCGAAGTTTATCAGATACAGACTAATCTGACAGAACTAAAGATGCTTTGTCTCTTTCTATTACTTTCGTTAGAAAAAGATAGCGATAACTTATTTAGTTTTGTGAGAGCGCTACAAAATTACCATCATCAATGTCTTAACTAATTTGAATTATTATATTCCAATTAAAATATTCCATCTCTTTTATTATAATTTCATTTACAACCACTAGCATACATCCTATTAATATTATAAATGCGAAAGTTTGTAAGTATGTATGTATGGATGTTTGTTACTCTTTCACGCTCGAATAGCTGAACGGATTTGTCTGAAATTTGGAAGACAGATAGATTGTGACCTGGATTAACATATAGGCTATTTTAAATCCCGATCGCACACCAGGTTTCTGTGAAAACACGGGCGAAGCCGCAGGTAGCAGCTAGTCTAAAATGAGTTTAGATAATTTGTGTCAGAATCGGCCCCAATATTACACTGTTTATAGAATATTAATAAACTGGTTTTGGTGTGATCATAACCCATATTGCAGATGATTCACTATTCATCAGATAATCAAGTGTATTGTCTATATTTATTGAGGCGGCACCGCGGGGACTGCACCTAATTCAGTATCAATAAAATGGATTCCGCGTGGGGAATGTGCCGGAAAAATTGTTACAAAACATAGGTTCACATCACTATGAGTAATTTCTATATGTTTAGCCTGGATATGGATTTTTTTTATGATATTGAAAGGCTCACGCTGCCTAGAGACACCAAAGGTGATTATGGTGCGTTGCCAACCAAAGGCCGGGATGTTAGGCCTCGAGTAAAAGTAAATTTACCGGTTACCTTACCATCCGGACCGGAACACGTCAACAGCAAGCAGTGACGTAACTGCACCTAATTCCGTATCAATAAAATGGATTCCGCGTGGGAAATGTGCCGGAAAAAACATAGGTTCACATCACTATGAGTAATTTCTATATGTTTAGCCTGGATATGGATTTTTTTATGATATTGGAAGGCAAACAAGCAGACGGATTTCTTAACGGTAAGAAATTCACGCTGCCTAGAGACACCAAAGGTGATTATGGTGCGTTGCCAACCAGAGGCCGGGATGTTAGGCCTCGAGTAAAAGTAAATTTACCGGTTACCTTACCATCCGGACCGGAACACGTCAACAGCAAGCAGTGACGTAATGGCGGCAGGAATAGGCAAGGCGGTGGTACCAACCCGGGCGAGTTGCTGCGACACTCTACCACCTAGTAGGATGTGACAGTGTTAGTGACGGTAAGTCTATGCTCGCCTTTTACGAGCTGCCTGGCACGAAGGCAAACGGTCTATTATACAAATTAGCCCGGACCAACACGGGGAAATAAATAAAATATAGACACTATCAAATAGGTATATATATATATATATATAGTTCGATATAGGTACTATCAACTATCAAGGTGAAAATAATTTGAACAAACATACATATTAGATTAATACTACTAAATAAAATTGGAGTGTCTGTTTGTAATGTTGAAAAAGATGCTTTTTACTACACCGTTGTTGATGGGAATCTCCTTGGCACGTAGCTGAAGTAACTTAGACTGCTTTTGTACTAGACTTTTTTATTGAATTCCGCGCCGTAGTCGCGGGCACAGACATTTATTTTCTAGAGTAAACATAACTATAACTATAACAACACTATACTGTCTATAAACAAGTGTTTGGATTCTGATACTAAGGAATCCAATTTCTATAGACCACAAAGTTGTTTACGGTGATTTGCAAACTTGGTTCTGGTTTTAGAGAGAAAAAAAAACCATATATAAATAAATAATAAATCAATCCATTGGTTCTTAAAAAAAATTAAAAAAATTCTCCCAAGCATATATTACATTTTAATAAATTATTTCCATTTTGAAATAATGTTACCTAATTAGTAATTTATTAAAAAGTACCAAATTCTGACATTTTTACTTCAAAAATAAAATTGACAATCAATGACTAATGTAAAACTAACATTTATATGTAAGATGCCCGCGTGGTTAATGGTCCCACAGGAACTTTTTTTCGTGATAAAAACTATCCTTTCTGTTAATCCAAGATCCAAGAGCAACTATATATATGCGCCAAATTAATTGCCAAAAAACTCACAAACTTTAGTGTGTTTGTGTGTATTTGTTTGTTTGTGTGTATGCGTGTGTACAAGTAACTGAATATATAAATTTATTTATGCAGTGTGCTCCATATTTTAAACTGGAACACGATAATGGCAAGATTTGACGTAATGGTCAGAGCTGACAGTAAAATGTAAGATGTATAAATTCGGATTCTCCCACCTAATGAACGATACTAATACATTTCAATATTTCTAAAAATAATATTAATCCAAAACACTCAGACCTATACAATCATACAGAAGCAAATTTTTGTATGATGATAACTAGTCATCTTAAAAATGACAACCTTTGTCACGAATCAAACCCAAACCTGCTGGGTAAAGGTTTTGCCGTTTCTTCTCCTGTCTGGCTAGGTTTGGAAACGGTCGTAGTGTATGGTAGATAGGGTAAAACTCGATCGTTATAATTTTTGCTTAAATTAATAAGTGCTAGCCTAGTAGTAAATATATTTTAACGAATTTACATGTTAAAATATGTTAATAACAAAAATAAAAACTACAATTTGTTTATAATTAAGTTGGATATTTGCACACCACAATGTGGTAGAATATGTTTGTACAAATAAGTTCTCAGTAACAACTTTTAAGCGCACATATTCCGCAAATAAATAAGTTTCATTTTCATTTTTTCATTTCATTTTCAAAGTATTTTGTATGATAACCCCTCGACTTTAAAAAAAATGTGCAAAACATGAATGCGTGTATGATCTCCGTTGTTTTTCATTTGTTTATAACTCCGTCATTTATATATTCCAGTACAAACAGTTTACAGGTTTGACACGCTGTTGCGCGTCCGACTTGCGTCAATATTTTTGTCTGTTTTATTACGTTGACCTGTTTTTGTAGTTGCACAATTTTTTTATTTTTAAAATGTTTGTTTGTTTGCAAGATTTGGTACGTGTTCTGCGAGTTCTTTTGCAGATGCAATGCAAATATTGTTTACTAATTTTACAGAAGGTTTATAATAAACATCTTTTCTCTTCTATTTATTTACTCAATTCTTTATTGTACACAATTTATGAAATAAAACATGGATAGTGATAAACAGAAATGCACAAAAGGTGGGGTAAAAATTAGAATCTGTGATGAATCTGCAAACAATTGTTATGTTTGTCTTTTTAAAATAATTAAAGTTCAGTAGGCTATCTATCTGTATCAGATAATATTTGAGTTCACCTGAACATTGCATGCGGTATAAATCCCGGTTGTCCATTGGCTAATAATATTGCACCGTTATATTTGAAACAATGTTTAAAAAAAATTGTCGATATTTCATTATACCTCTATTTTTCAAAAGCCTGCATTATATTTGAGTTTAACTCATTTTCGTTTCATTTGTATCGGCTCTTATATCGCACAAGGTTTGAAATAAATAGAAAAAATAATTAACTCCATTTAAAACAACAATATACCATCATACATAGACTAAAACACTATTAACGTCAGTACTGTGTGTAATCTATTCTTTGGCAATTTAGAAATGCAGCTCGCAATGCAATGTTCTGATTTCATAATCTCGGTACTATGTATTACCGATCTCTTCCAAAACCAACTTCAGCCAAATCTCTAAGTGTTAGCTCAAGAGCCTTCTGCGAAACTTCAAATATGAGTTATATGACTCAACAGCTTGATATATGAAAATGACCGATGTATGATTCCTTCATCTCAATTTATTGTGCCTATGAATAGTGTATCTTATTTAATAAATGATATTAGCGGTTTTGTTGCCACATATGAACAAAGATTCTACTTCTGCTTGTACATATAAATTTTAGACAGTAAACAAAACGAATATTCTACTTTCCATCTTTTGGTGATTTTTTTATAAAATTGGAAAGCAATAAAGGAAAGTAATAATAAAAAACAACATTGTTACACTTTTTCAAATATTTTTTACTGTTCCACAAACAAACATACATACATATTCTTTGCACCAAGTCCTTAACGAGGTAGGCAGAGAGTATCGAGTGCCAAATCTCACGATTCTTGCAGACCTTTATGGGTTCCTCCACATTTATTGCCCTTTACATATAAACACGCCGATTTCGAAGACTCTTGTCACCACCCTCGGATAATACTCGAGCGATTTTATTGTAGAATGGCAACAATCAATGTCTCCTCGGGTACTACATCCATCCACATTCGCATTATACACCTGCTTTGTCAATCTTTCATCTGCCATTGTTTCCAAAAGATCGAACCAGTGAAACATGCCCATTTTTGACACCAATTTCTCATTATGACACAAACACTTTTTTTTCAATTACACTCTTTCTCGGATCTTACTGTTTCGAATTATAGCAATTATATTACATCTATTGTTTCATAACCATATAATCATAATATTAATAATAATAATACAATAATAACATTGCTTTTTATTTTTGTTAAAGTAAGTATCTTCACGCCATATTCTAGAAGAGGTGGGCAAAGGCATAACCAGGGCACAAACGACTTTCCGAATACACTAAGTCCCACAATGTGATAAGTGGCAAGCCTATCGCCAACCGGGCACGTGTCAAATCCCGGGCAACATTTTTTTTATAAAAATTGCCTACCTCTTCGGGAATAAGATATATTTTTTAATATAATGTTTACTAATCTTTGATAATTTATAAATAAAAAACAATGTTATTGTTGTTCGTAAGTCTCTCTAAAACTCGAGAACGGCTAAAAACCAATTTGGCGCATTATGGTTTTGAATTATGTGTCCAAGCCCAGGGAAGGTTTAAAAGTTAAGAAAAAGGGAAAAACTGCGACAAAACTAGATAAAACAACATTTTAATTTTTCAAATACAAACTGAACGAGTGGAACGAAGTTTACCAGGACAGCTAGTAGTAAATACATACATACTTATCTTCACGCCAAGTCCCTTACGGGGCAGGCAGAGAGTATCGAGTGCCTAAGTAGTAAATAAAACATGAAATGGTTTTAACCTCTGCAAGTTTTAAGTTGAACTTAAGGAATTTAGCGGATGAAATCACAGTCGTCAATTAACATTTATTTTTAATTAGGTCATAATTTTGTATGGATAATGAAATAATGAATGATCATAATAAAGGGCAGTAAAACGACAAAAACCGACTCTAACTATGTCGAAAGTACGATAAAAATGGGCTGGCCGAGAACGTATCGGAAAACATACCTACAAAAAATATAATATGAAATGCAATATTTTTTTTAAAAAACGTAGTAAATTTTTTTGGAGTCGGTTACGAAGACAATTGACCACTCTGAGTATGACCGTGGGACGTCATATCACGGGCCAAAATGTTACATTGTAAAGTCTAACAATATTGGGTATATTAGAAATTGATTTAACTTATATAACTGCCCGAGAACGCAGTAAAATGAAGAAATATTACAGGCCGAGTCACTCGAGAATGCTAATGGCGCTAATTTCGCATTTGGTTTGGACGTGGGAAAGTGTTTTAAATATTCCCATTTCGGTTCCCGCGAGCCGGAACTTATCGTGTGTTTTAATTATGGACTTTTGATACCGACAAATACTGTGAAAATTAATGGGGAATATTATACTATCTGATAGTTCTATGTTATGGTCTATACTCTATACTATACAATACAATACAATAACTCGCTCACCTCTGTGGTCTAGGGGTCCAGGTGTTGGACTAGACTGCAGGAGGTCCCGGGTTCGAATCTTGGGTTGGGCAACAAAAAGAAAATTTGGTTTTTCCAATTTTCTATTTTTTGGATATGTGCCCGGTTGGCGATAGGCTTGCCACTTATCATATAGTGGACTGAGTGTCTTCGGCTAGGTCTTGGGTGCCCTAGTTGTGCCTCTGTCTACCACTTCGGGGATATGGGCGTGAAGATACTTTTTTTACAATAACTCTTTCATTGCAACAAATACAAATACCAACCTTATCAAATAAAAATAAAACTTAAAAACTAAAGTATATCGAATAATTAGGTGGTTCAGCAGAACCACCTGATTATTAGAGATGATATTAGAGATGATCTCCCCATGTTTGTCCGGGTGAGTAGAATAGACCACTTGCCTCTCTGCTAGGCTGCTCGTAAGTAGGAAAAATGTAGGTCATTTTCAAATTTACCAACAAAACTGGTGGTCTAGTGCTGTGCAGCATTCGGGTAGGGATCCGGATAGGAATAATATTTAAACATATATTAATTAAGTCCTTCATCAGTTTACAAAAAATATAGGTACTAATGTTATGAATGCTTAATGTTGTAATAAATGATGGATGGATAAGAATGTTTGTTACTCATTCATAGATTTAGTTGAAACTTAGTTGTATATTTTCTATAAATTTTAAAGAAAGAAAAAATTTCGCCCCAGACAGGATTTGGACCTGTAACCTTTCGTCTCAAGCCGACGAATGCTCTAACCAATTGAGCTACTGAGGATTCAAGTCCCGTGGCGAAATTTGTAATGCCTTTCTAACCCGTTAACGCGGGTAGTCATGTCCTATAGATATACAATTCTGAGTACCCACAAAATGAGTTCATCATTACAGATGAAATTCACATTTTAGAATGGCCATAACTTTCGTTTCTGGCAACTTATTTTTATTTTAGCACTTGCCCTGTGCTTGGGATAAATTTTGTATAAATTTTAAAGAAAGAAAAAATTTATGGCCATTCTAAAATGTGAATTTCATCTGTAATGATGAACTCATTTGGTAGGTACTCAGAATTGTGTATCTATAGGACATGACTACCCGCGTTAACGGGTTAGAAAGGAATTAAAAATTTCGCCACGGGACTTGAATCCTCAGTAGCTCAATTGGTTAGAGCAATCGTCGGCTTGAGACGAAAGGTTATAGGTTCAAATCCTGTCTGGGGCGAAATTTTTTCTTTCTTTAAAATTTATAGAAAACTTATCCCAAGCACAGGGCAAGTGCTAAAATAAAAATTAGTTGTATAGTTTGCACAAGAGCACATAGACTACAATTTATACCCAACTAGCGGCCCGCCCCGGCTTCGATGTTTACATACATACAAACCTCTTCAATCACTCTATAAAAAAAACCGCATCAAAATCCATTGCGTAGTTTTAAAAATGTAAGGATACAAAGGGACAGAGGAAGCGACTTTGTTTTATACTGTGTAGTGAAGATTTCGTATAGCGGCACACGGGCGAAGCTGCAAGTACAAGCTAGTTCTAGATAAAATGAGACCAAACTGGTAATCATTTTGTAAATCCAATACTTCCTTAGTCGGAATGTATTTGAGTGGAACAAAATGTCGCATAGTTACGCAGCGGATGCATTCATCAAACGTAGTCCCGTCTTATCTTTTGAAATATGCGTGCCAACTGTTTGGTACATAAAAAAACATGCATCCTTCCATGGTTTATAGCAGAGGTTCCCAAACTTATTTCATGTAACGCCCACTTTGAAAATCAGTGGTTTTGTAGCGCCCCCCCCCTCGTTTTTTTCTTGTCAATAACCTCAATAACATATTTGTTGCGCCTAGTTTAAAAAAAAACATTTTTTTCAAGATTTATACCGCCCCCCTCTAGGCTTCCAGCGCCCACAAGGGGGCGTTATCGCCCACTTTGGGAAAGGCTGGTTTATAGGGTTTTCACAAATTTTAAAGAAGGAAAAAATTCCAGGATTTGAATCTACGACCTTAAGTCTCTCGCTAACGAATGATCTGACCATGCTACCTAAGATTTAACTCCTGTGGTAATTTTTTAATTCCTTTCTTATGAATTACGTCGGTAAGTAGGTACTGTGTTTAAAATTTGTACCAATACTTTTCAAGAAGTTAGTCTGTTTCGCCTCTGTGGTCTAGCGGTTCAGTTGTTGGACCTAACTGCATGAGGTCCCGGGTTCGAATTCCGGGTCGGGCAACAAAATGAAGATTGGATTTTTCCAATTTTCTAATAAAAAAAATGTTGCTCGGGATAGGATATGTGCCCGGTTGGCGATAGGCTTGCCACCTATTACATTATGGGACTTAGTATCTTCGGCTAGTCGTGGGTACCCTGGTTGTGCCTCTGCCTAACTCTTCGGGGATATGGGCGTGAAGATACTTTTTTTTTCTTTTCATTAGTCTGTTTGCGTCGGGATGTGACGAACCTATAGACACCAGTGTAGTCGGTCATAACTAATGTAAAACTAAATGATTTTTTTATTTTAATTTCTTGATTTAATTAATAACAGTTAAATTATAA
Organism: Calephelis virginiensis; assembly: GCA_002245475.1. Classification (NCBI taxonomy): domain Eukaryota; kingdom Metazoa; phylum Arthropoda; class Insecta; order Lepidoptera; family Riodinidae; genus Calephelis; species Calephelis virginiensis. The sequence goes on from NJDC01001360.1 coordinate 49,243, forward strand.
ATGTTAAATGGATAATACCGGTAGTCATAAAGTTTCAATGATAATTATCTTTAGAATAGATTATTTAGATAGATTTAGATTGTCTATTGTCATTTTAAATATATGTCTATTGACAACTTGAAGTGTCTGTTTTATTTGGGTGAAAGTTAGATACAGTTAGATACACTTAGCGAGGAAAACTTGCAATTATAACATATTACCAATTAACATTGACTTCCTCGTTGGTCGAGGGGTTAGCATGGCCAACGCTAGCGTCCAACTGCAAGGCTTGGGTTCGATTTCCGATGGGGGCAGACTTTTTTGTGATGAACATCTAAATATCCGTATTTTCGGGTCTAGGTGCTTACAAACTTTGTTCTGGTGTCTTTTAAGTATTTCTTTGTTATAATATCTTTGACTGAAACCCATAACACAAGCATATAATTTGCTTACTTTGAGTTTAGATCAATTTCTATCATTTATTCAGGTTTATTTTTATACACTCAAATATTTTTCTTATAAAATACTATTAGATATTGTTGGTAGTTTATTTGTTAACATCTTGTATATGCCGTGAAGAGGCTGTTGTTTTTAAACCTCATAATTAGTAGGTACTACCAACCAGACATACCATAAAAAACAAGCAACATTTCATAACAGTAGATACGAAATGATAAAAGAAATTTGCTTGCACATTTATTTTCTACCAAACTTACACGTAGTATTAATATGTCATATTGTATAGGTATCTAGTTTAATAGGGGCTCTATCCTTTTGTAAGCAATGGTTGTTAACAATGGTTTTGCCTCCGATTGGAATGGAGATATAATCCAAATTTAATAATAATCCGGAAATGGAGATATTTTTTTCAATAAGGTCACATTTGTTAGCAGTCGTATTTACATCCGTCTAGAACGTACTTTACTCAAAAACCACCTGTTTTTTAAAAAAGAAGAATCCTTACTCATTACGCTGAAATTTTTTATATAACGCATAATAATAAAATAGTCGAATTAAGAACCCCCTCCTATTTTAGAAGTCGGTTGAAAAATACTTGGAATAGACGACTTGGATGCCCGTAAGCAATGTCATGTGTGACTCATCACAAAGGCGGGAAATGTGTCAATTTCCATGACTTCCTGCTCAGCCTACATCAGTAGCTTCGACATAACCTTTGGCTGCTAAACATTTACTTTCACAGGTATATTTTTCATTATGGTATTAGACAACGACAAGCACACGACCTTCCTGATGGCAAAAGTCCATCGTCGTCTATAGACGACGTAAAAGATATAGGTGCAAGTGTAGCGGCCACCCTACCCTGCGAACCGGAATATGACTGTCACTGTTGCACTGTGATCCCAACTTGGACAATTTGCTGCAGTAGTCTTTAACCATGTCAGTTTTGCTTGCTCGCAACGCGGGAAAAAACATTCACAAAGGAAAACTGCAAATTTAAATAATGTTATTTGGATTTAAGTATGGATTTCCGCAAAGTAACGCCTTCTTCAATCAATTTTTTAGATGAAAGATTGACAAAGCAGAAATACAATGCGAATGTGGATGGATGTAGTTACCCGGGGAGACCAAGATTGACATTCTACGATCAGATCAATCAGATATTATCCGAGGGTGGTGTCAAGAGTCTCCGAAACCGGCGTGTTTGTATGAAAAGGGTAATTAATGTGAAGGAAGCTAGGCAGGTTTGTCAGGATCGTGAGGTCTGGCATTCGATACTCTCTGCCTACCCAGTAAGGACTTGGCGTGAAGATATGTGTGTACATATAAGTATATCTTTACGACTAGTCCCTTGTGAGATAAACTGAGAGTGTCGAGTGCGATATGCCAAAAACATGCTTCATAAAAACAATGTAATCGGGCCTCAGAAAGTAAATCATATTTTATGTCTATGAGGTGGTTATGTGCTTATCTCATTTTCCAACGTATGTCAGTCGTTTGTCATCTGATTTTAAAAAATCTTTTGTTTTTATTTGATAAAGCGTACTTCGAAGGTGCCATAGCCACCTAGTCTGGATCTTATGATGGAATCCCAGAAAAATCGAAAGAAATACTTAATTTGTTGTATAAACGACATCATGCTAATGTCGTTTTTTGCAGTTACTTCGAAGTTGCAGTAGTGATTCAATTATAATTAATTCATGTACTTAAATGTTTATATAGCATGCACGTGCTAGGGCATAAAAAATACTTTTAAGCAAGGTTACTTCCTTAAACCTCTTAATGATATCGCCGAAATGTGCTCCGACTCGCCTTGAGCCCACTCTACGTCTTCTTGACGCGCAGTTTGTTAGCGCTGTCTACAGCCAAAACTAGGTGAAATTTAAACATGTAAACATTGTAATAAGTTTAAAAAATAAAAAAAATATAATTTAAATAAATAAATATCCCTGGACAACTTACACTTATTGAATCTAACCCCAAAGTAAGCAAATTATATGCTTGTGTTATGGGTGTTAGTCAACGATATCTTCTTATATATAAAATTGTCGTGCCACAATGTTAGTCTGCATACTCCTCCGAAACGGCTTGACCGATTCCTCTGAAATTTGGTAAGCATATTGGTAGGTCTGAGAATCGGCTAACATCTATTTTTCATACCCCTAAGTGATAAGGGTGACTCACCCCAATTTTTTTAAATAAATCACATTAAAAATATAGCAGAACAACGTCTGCGGGGTCAGCTAGTTAATACATAGAAATACTTTAATAGATACCAGAATAAATTTAATAAACACCCAGACCCGGAAATGCAGACATCTAAATGTTCATCACACAAATGCCTGCCCTCGTCGGGAATCGAACCCGAGCCTCGCGGTAAGTTGATGTAGTTAGGCGAGTACGCTAGCCACTCGACCAACGAGGCAGCAATAAGTATATGTAACATGACGTGTAAAAAGTGAAATAACAGTCATTTATATTTTATAGGTATGATTTTTTAGAGTTTTAATGTTTGTATTAGAGTATTTGTTTGTCTATGGATTTTTTTTCCCTTAAAATATTGGAAAGCAAACAAACAGACGGATTTCCTAATAGTAAAAATTCACGCCGCCTAGAGTTACCAATGGTGCTAGTGCGTTGCCAACCTGAGGCCGGGATGTTAGGCCTCGAGCAAAAATAAGTTTACCGGCTACCTTACCCTCCGAACCTGAACACGTCAACGCCAAGCACTGACGTTATGGTAGCAAGGATAGGAAAGGCGGTGGTACCAATCCGGGCGAGTTGTTGCGAAACTCTACCACTAAGTAGGATGTCAAGGTAGTAGTGAAGGTAAGCCATTACTCGCCTTTTATGAGCTGCCTGGCAGGAAGGCAGATGGTCTATTCTGCAAAGGAGCCCGGTCTAACACGGGGAAAACCTAAAAGGGGGAAAAGTAGTCAAATCATTAAGAAAAGATAATATTTGGTAACCACCAGTAAGGTTTTTTTTAGGACCGTTTTTAGGACGATTTCAATAATAGATCAACCCCAAAATATACTATGATTTTTTAGCTGATCACTGCTTTTTTGACATCCTATTAATATTATAAATGCGAAAGTTTGTAAGTATGGATGTATGGATGTTTGTTACTCTTTCACGACCGAATGGCTGAACGGATTTGTCTGAAATTCGGAACACGAATAGATCGTGACTTGGATTAACATATAGGCTATTTTTTATCTCATTCACACAATGGGTTCCTGTGAAAACGCGGGCGAAGCCGCAGGCAACAGCTAGTTGTTACACTGTAGACAGGCTGAAATTGCTGGTTTATTAGCGTCTATTAAAATCGACTTTTTTGTTTTTAGTCGACTGATTATTATAAAATGTTTAAATTTAAATTGGTATTTGACATTCTTAAAAATTGCTTCATTCACATTTGTCAGAAACTGTTTTTTGTGAATGATTAAAAGCGATCAACTTGAATCATGGGGAAAATGTGATTATGAATTTGCTAAAAAAAACTAAAAAAAAAAAATTAACCGGTGATTGATTATTTTGCAGTTGTTTTGTAAACATTGTTATAAAAAGTGAAGAAAAATTAAATATTATATAAAATATATTTTCTTCAAAATTTAAATTTATAAAACATTATAATTATATTTTATTTCATAATAGCCTCTGTGGTCTAGCGGTCCGGGTGTTGGACTTGACTGCATGAGGTTCGAATCCCGGGTCGGCCAACACAAAAAAAATTGGATTTCCCCAATTTTCTAATAAAAAAATGTTGGTCGGGATTGAAATGTGCCCGGTTGGCGATAGGCTTGCCACCTATGACATTGTGGGACTTAGTGTCTTCGGCTAGTCGTGGGTGCCTTGGTTGTACCTCTGCCTACCTCTTCGGGGATATGGGCGTGAAGATACTTACTTACTTACTTACTTTTTATTTCATATAGACTACAAAACAGCATAAGTTGCGCGTCGGTAGATTTACATTAATTTATAAAAAATAACATTAGTATGTTAATAAATTATTTACTAAATTATAGCATAAACAAATGAAATAAACTCAAAATTAAAAAGGCAAAACGATTGTTTGATTTAGATCTTTTTTGGCACCTTGACGTGAGTGCTTACCACTATCATTTTCCGATTTGATATAGGGATCTAGTAACCTTAGCCAAGAGTGTTAACCTCATAGTCTCCAACAACCCGCCAACAGCTTTAGTGTATATTTTAATAAAAATTTAAAATACATTTTCGCCTTTCTTTTTGTTATTCAAAGGTACACACACAGTCAGGTTTTCCATTTTACTTTAGCTATTGGAACAAATTGTTCTTCTTCTTCTTTTATAAATATGCCTTTCGATTGTTTTTCTCGACTACTTTGCCAATGTCAAGTTAGTTAATTCTTATGCAATATACAGTCATTAGTCACTATGTACAAAGTCATGTCAGGTAAGGGTCTTGAGTAAAGCGGTGGCTTCGTTACTCAAGCTCATCTAGTGAGATTTGACGGCAGCTAGGGAATAGACGATACACTAATATCTTCATGGTCATTTCATTTGTGCACTTTCTCTGAACGAAATTAATTTAATTCCCACCTAAATTAACCAATTTCACTCAATATAAACACGAAATTCAATAATAATAAAAAAATACGGCCATCTTCATTCACGGTGGCGCCAAAACTCGAACAAATAGTTATTGGAAAGTGAACAACTACATTAATTAGTGCCTATTCAAAATATCGCCTCTGTGGTCTAGCGGTTCAGTTATCGGACTTGACTGCATGAAGTCCCGGGTTCGAATCCCGGGTCGGGCAACAAAAAGAAAATTGGGCTCTTCCAATTTTCTAATAAAAAAAATGTTGCTCGAGATAGGATATGTGACCAGTTGGCGATAGGCTTGCCATCTATCACATTGTGGGACTTACTATCTTCGGCTAGTCGTGGGTGACCTGGTTGTGCCTCTGCCTACCTCTTCGGGGATATGGGCGTGAAGATACTTTTTTTTTATTCAAAATAAATCGCAATCAGCACAATTACTTTCCACTTTTAAATTCTTAATAACGCGTATAATGTGAATGAACATAAAGGCATCTGCTTACTAACCTAAATAAAGCTGCACCATTGTTAACCTGCTCGCCGTCGACAGCGACGTGCCTAAGAGGCTGGCACCATTACCTCCCTGTAAATCTAATCCTTTTATAATGAACTTAGGTGACTGAGTGCGGCCCGTGTTTCCCGCCATGCAGAAAGTTGCCATTTTAAAACTAGCGCTCCTAACAATGTCATGTAACAATTTTACAAAAAAGCTTGTTTTAAAAGTATTGAGCTATTTATCATTTAGTGTATAAGCATACACCACCCACTATCGACATGCCTCGTGTTCGATACTCGACAAACATACATTGTGGTGAAGACAGATGATTGTATTTGTGAATCTGAGTGTTTACACGTTTTTTTATAACATTCGACAACGAATAAGCACATGTCTCTCTTAATGGTGAGAGAGGAGCAAAGTTGTATTATCATAGATAATACATATACATCTCTGTCTTTGGGTCATTGTCTTGTTTGTATATTACCAAGTATTTTATGACATATATGTTGTTATGTGATAAAATAGTAAAGGCCTACCTCTTCGGGGATATAGGCGTGAAGATACTTTTTTTTAAGATGGTAAAGAAGTTGTTAGTGCATGGCAATCTTGTAGCCGAGGTATTAGGTAGCTACCCTACTCTCCGGACCGGAATACAATATTATCATTTCGGCAGCGGTAGTAGGTATGGAGGGGATCCCTACCTAATGAGTTGCAACACAGCAATGTAGGTACTTTCAGTGTTCTTGTAGGTAGTAACTCATTTAACCTTTGTTCGCCACTTATAAGTTGGAAAGTCAGATGGTCTATTCTACAGAGGAAACCCGGCACAACGCGGGAAAGTATCCATTCTTCTAAACCTGATAATATAGCTGTCTGACTATCTTTTTGTCTTTCTGTTTGTCTGTCTGTCTGATACGATTTTACGGCTAAGCCACTGAAGTTATTTTGTTGAAACTTTGTATAAGTATATGTAGTTATAGATCCGTGTTGAAACATATTTTTTTTAGAAATCAATCTCCAAAGGTAAAATCTATTTTTCGCTGGTGGGATGTAATTGCCTTAAAATATTTTAAATTATGATATCTTCCTAAAATTCAGTGAACAACGTTAGTAACGGCATGACGTGTTCCGGTTTGGAGGGTAAAGTAGCCGGTAACCTTACTTTTGCTCAAGGTGTAACATCTTGGCCTGAGGTTGGCAACGCACCATTACCACCTTTAATGTCTCTAGGCGGCGTTAATTTCTTACCATCAGGAGATCCGTCTGCTTGTTTGCCTTCCAATATCATAAAAAAAAACACAAAAGGAGACTTAAGACGCGTCACATTTAGTTATCATGACACTTATACAGCTTTTAATCGAAATGTTTCGAAATTTAAACTAAACTTCAGTGCATACATACATACATATCTTCACGCCAAGTCCCTTACGGGGTAGGCAGAGAGTATCGAGTGCCAGACCTCACGATCCTGACAAACCTGTCTTGCTTCCTTCACATT
>NJDC01001360.1:67424-236163 GCA_002245475.1 Calephelis virginiensis
CCTAAACCGAACCCGGCAAATTTGTAACCAGAGGCTTTTTTACTGTCCAAGACGTGGGTGTTATTTTTCTTCCAATTCGAAGTTGCAACTTTTCTCCTGCTGCGCTATACGAAGTTGATATTTCCAGAATATAAAAACTTCCAACCGATGTTGTATTTATTTATTCAATAGAAAATACCTTCGCTTTCCAATAACCGGTTGCGTTTGTTCATGGCTTGGGTTTTAAATCGGGCCCTTAGTTATTGCCTTGTATTGAAAACCCGAATGAAATTGAAAATGTAGATTTCCGCGTTGTAGTAGAAGATACAAAATTTTTGCAAAATGATTTTTGGGCGTTGAACTCAGTCCGTAGCCTGTACCGATTCTTTATAATATCTGCAACCTACCGTCACACTTACGATATTTAAACTTGCGCGGGTATCATGTGGCGTATCTATTTTTGTTAAACATTAATTATTTTTAACCGAATAACGAAATCAGTGGTCCACAAGCATCAAAGATTATAACAGAAACCCAAATAGGGATCATTGGGATTCTTTCGTATCACTAGTTTCGTACCACCAATTTATTTACAGTTAGTATTTGTTTTTGTTTTTGTTTAAAAAGTTATTTTGCTATTCGAGTTAGGGACGATTCCCACAAATCGGAGAACATTAAAGTCTGTACAGTCATGGTATATGCGGTGTTACTAACTCGACTTCGATAATATGTAATCATCATCATCATCTTAAGAAAAAAACATAATGATAACGATTGTACCGTCACTAACACCGTGGCATCCTACTAGGTGGTAGAGTTTCGCAGCTACTCGCCCGGATTGGTACCACCGCCTTACCTATTCCTGCCGCTAGTGCTAGTTCCGCCGCTAGTTCGGAGGGTAAGGTAGTCGGTAAACTTACTTTTTCTTGAGGTCTGACATCAAAAGTTGGCAATGCACCATTACCACCTTTGGTGTCTCTAGGCGCCGTGATGTTATTACAATCTGGAAATCTGTTAGTTTAAAGCATTTGTTACTTGTATATTCTGTATATTTATTTCTTATTACTTGTATTTCCTATAGAAAAAAAACTAGCAAACGGATAAGTGGGCTACCTGATAGGAAGAAGTTACCATTACCCGTTGGACATTTCGCAGGTCCCAAAAATAAATGAGAATTAAATAATAAATGGAAAAGCACTTAACATTTTTCTATTTCTCGATTATGCAACATAAAATTAAAACCTAATATTGCTTTAGTTCCGATATCAGACTTTAAAGTGTAACAGCAATTTACATTTATGCAAGTTGTTACAACTTAGGAAACTAGTTCTACAAACAAACTCACTTTTATATTTCTGAATCAGTTTGTGGAGTTTTCTAGCGATGAGGGTAACATTTGTCAAATACTATATTTATGCTTTTAATATATATTTTACTAGCTGCTACCTGCGGCTTCGCCCGCGTTTTCACAGAAACCCGGTGTGCGATTGGGATTAAAAATAGCCTATATGTTAATCCAGGTCACAAGACATAATGGTCTACTCTGCAAAGGAGCCCGGACCAACACGGGGAAAACTTACAAATAGACGGCTATCTGGATGGAATAAAATACAAAACGTCTATATATCCATACATCATCATTAGGGCAAAAGTCTGTCTGTCTGACTGCCTGTTTGTTGCTCTTTCACTATTTTGCTAAAATTTGATACGCGTATGGTTAAAGATTTGAGTTCAAACATAATCTATATTTAAAAAAAACAATCCCTAAAGTACTATAATAATTGATCCAAGTTTATAAGAAAATCTTAACTGTTAGAATTAGCGATTAAAGAACTACTACCAAATATGTTAATCGTGCTTATCCAATCTGGAGCTGGGATTTCCAACTCTCTCTGATTCGGGCCAGTCGACAAATGTGTCAATGGTATAAATGAAAAAATATTAGTTTCAGATGTTATTACCTCTGTATCTAATTAATATGTAATCGCCTCTGAGATCCAGTGGTCCGACGTCGGATTTGACTTCTTGAGATCCCGGGTTCGATTCAAGGGTCGACCAACAAGAAAAAATGGAAAATGCGTATTTTAAATTTTCTAACAAAAATATTGTAGCACGGTGTTGGCGATATGCTTGCCTATCACATTGTGGGACTTAAGTGTCTGTCGTAGTGCAGCTATTCCTGGGTGCCTTAGTTATACTTTTGCCTGCTTCTTCCGGGATATAGGCGTGAAGATACTTACTTACGTCATGGCTATATAAGATGCAACAGGACATTGGCCAGTATTTTTCTAAAATTAAGTTGTAAGGTAACAAAAATGGAGAGATTCGCAACACGTGTGAATCAACGGAACACTGCTAGTATTTTTAGCAACGAAACAATTTACAATTCTGGACAACGCGCACGACACATGGCCATCTGATATTCTTGTTTCTGATATTTGAGGCCATAGAAAGAGCGTTTTAATATTATTAAATATTAGTACTTTTTTATCAATTTAGTTCTATTCTAGATTTTCATTACTTAGCTAAATTTTATCAAATTTCGCCTCTGTGGTCTAGCGGTCCGGGTGTTGGACTTGACTGCATGAGGTCCCGGGTTCGAATCCCGGGTCGGCCAACAAAAAGAAAATTGGATTTTTCCAATTTTCTAATAAAAAAAATTTTGGTCGGGATTGGATATGTGCCCGGTTGGCGATATCACATTGTGGGACTTTGTGTCTTCGGCTAGTCGTGGGCGCCCTGGTTGTGCCTCTACCTACCTCCTCGGGGATATGGGCGTGAAGATACTTTTTTTATCAATTTTCTGGTCCAGTGTTAGACTTCACGAGGTCTCGGGTTCAATACCCAGGTCAAGCTAAAAGAAAATGTGTTTTTTCTATTGTCTAATAAAAAAATACGTTGCCCGAAATTGGATAGGTACTCGGTTAGCAATGGGTTTGCCTCCTATCATCTTAGTCGTGCTCTGGTTGTGCCTATTTCATCGGGGATACGGGCGTAAAGATACCTTAATTAAATTTAAATAATATTAAATCAAGCTAACACGTGTAACACCTCTATATGACCGCCTCGTTGGTCGAGGGCCTAGCATACAAGCCTAACTCAACCGAACAACTGCGAGGCTTGGGTTCGATTGCCGACAGGGGCACATGTTTGTGTGATAAAAATTTAGATTTCTGCATTTCCGGGGCTGGGTGTTTATTAAATCTATTCTGTTATCTATTTAAGTATTTCTATATATTAGAAGCATTGATTAACACCCGTATATAAGCATATCATTTGTTTACTTTGGGGTTAGATTCAATATGTGCAACTTGTCCAGGGATATTATTATATTTATTTATTTGTTTTTTTTTATAAGAGACTAGACTAAAGTAAGACTGGTGCAGAGTTATCTTCGTCAAAGAAACATGGCGATGCATCTAGCCCACATGTTTTCTTTTATTTTCCAAAATATATAAAAACTAGCAGTTTAACCACGACTTTGTCTGCGTAGCCAAGATTTTTTAATAAATGTAGCCTATGTTTAAACTTGGTCTTTAACTTTATGCATATAAAATTTAATTAAAATTGGCCAAGCGGCTTAGCCATGAAAGCGTAATAGACCGATAGAGAGACTTTCATATGTAACATACAATTGTTTAATCTGATACCTATGTATTAGGTATGATAAATGTATTATATATATTAGGTATGTAAAGTCTTTTTACATCAACATTTTTACTTCTACTGAAAACTCACGATATATCGTTTATTTTATTTGCCGATATTTCGGTTAAGTTACATAGACCGTGGTCATGACGGGACTGACAACTAAAATAAAAAATATATCGTGAGTATCCCGTAAAAATAATTAAAACTTGTAATAATACGCGACGATTTATGTTTAAAGTCTTCTTACATTTATACGCTAAAGGGTTTTAGAGAACATGCGTTTAGCTTTTGTCAGTTCTTTGGCCTATACTCCATAGAATGGACGTAACAATTTAATTACCAAAGTCATATACAAAAGCTCTGTTGCATTCTTGATGGTTTTATTCATTATTGCGTGATAGATTCGGAGACGAAGAAAATTTTAAAAAAAGAAGGAATAAGACGTTGAAGTCCATTTCTTGTAAATCAATCTAAATAAACGTGAATCTGTACTAACCGACGCGACGTATAATACAAATACAGCCACGATACGCTGTTTCTATGGCTGCAAGCATCAAACATCAAAGCCAGCAAATTTTTCTAATACCTTCTGAAATGTCTCTTATATTTGTTATTGCCGACGCAACCGGAACTCAGTTAAAATATTTTACGCACAGATGTACGAACGGAATACTAATATACTTATATTATAGCGTTTTTATAGTTGGATTGATGTATTTTCATACCTTTATGCAGAATTATGCTTTAGTAAATATCCTGTGATATCTATAAGCATTTTTACCTTTCATCATCATCATCAGCCGGAGGACGTCCACTGCTGGACATAAGCCTCCCTCCCCCAAAGAGCGCCAGTAGTCACGGTCACCAGTCGCTTGTAACAAGCAACTCCTCGCGACTTTGACCAGATCATCAGTCCACTGGGTGGGAGGTCGTCAAACACTACGTCCCCCGGTGCGGGGCTGCCACTCGAGAACCTTTCTTCCCCAGCAGTTTTTTTTGCCTTTATGGACAAGCAAACACTGATAGAATTTTCTGATACTTAGAATCAGAATGCGACAATGCCGATACTGGTCTCTAACCGCCTTACTAATAAAACTTACACGCCTGTTGATCTGGTGTGTAACTTCACTTTTGCTAACAAAAAATTAAGTTACACACCAGATCAACGAACGCGTAAGTTTTATCATTAAGGGGGATAGTGTCAGAAATAGACAAGATTGTTAATATCAAATCGCGCAGTTCGGATTTGCGGTATTTCCAAAAGCAATAATCTCCAGTTCGCAACGCGGCACTATTCCTTTTGTCTTTAGGTCTCCAGACTATAGATTTTGTACATTTTCTACTTTAAGGAATCTTTTTAAAACACCGTCCAACATTTTACTCATATAACACTGGAAGCCGCATAATTAAAACTAGCCGCATAAATAAACTCTGCCGCGATGTCCGAAGGTGAAACTTGGCAGCAGGAAGCAAACCAATAGAGTATTCTCCATGACATATCCTGTAGAAAGTTATGTTCGCAAACTGTGATTATCATTAAACGTATTCTTAATCTCCAGGGCAAATGTTCCTGATGAACCGCTTCTTTGATGGTGAGTTCATGACCTTTGGTCTGGACGTCATCGCGTACATGGAGTCTGACCAAGAGGACCGGATCGATCCGATGATCTACATATTCCCTAGGTAAGGTATAGCTAACATAGTGTAGTTTTTACGATATACTGTTCATGAACTAGCGATCTCGTTTATACTTGTAGATGGTAGTATTCTTTGACGACTCATAGGCAGGTTTTTCTACAGTCTTATCTGTTTCTGTTGTCATAAAACCAGTAAATTACTGTTTTGAAGATAGAAAAGCCTGTTATTTACTTGCAATAAGATCTTCGAGTCGGCATCATAAACAGTTACAAATATCCTTATTAAAAACGGATTTCTTGAAGCCATAGAATCCACATCATCTATTAACACAAAACATAATTTTATTTAACTATGACTATTCTCTCAAGATTCTCAGGTGAGAGATATCTTGTTTGGAAACTCAATGAAAGTCGATGGGCGTTATTAGATATACTAAGAGCAAATAGCGTCAGCGTAATAAGCCTAGTTTGGTATCACTGATAAACTGAAGCCGACTTTAAATTAATTATTAAAGTTAAAAGCTGAGTTTTGGTCGAAGTTTTTTCATAATTATTGAATTTCGTGTTGATATCGAGTGAAATTAGTCAATTTTGGTGGCATTTTGTACAATTTTGTTCCGTGAAAGTGCATAAATGAAATAATCATGAAGAAATTAACGTATCGTGTATTTTCTCGTTGCCGCCAAATCTCATTACATGAGCTTGAGTAATGAGGCCACTGCTTTACCCAAGAGCCTAAAATGACTAATTATAATTAATTAAAATTGATACAAAATTTGTTGCAAATTTCTACTAACGTGAAGGCCAAAACCAAAAGAAAAAAGAAAAAGAAAGTTAAAAGCTGAAATGGTAATAGAATAGCCTCTTTATTTACATATCTCAAAGTATGGAAACGTGGATCAGGAAATGTGTTAAGGGTAGGCATAAACAGGACAACGAAGTTTCGGTTCTGATAAACTACACAAGTTAAACTTCACAGTTAGGTGGAGAGCTGATGAAATTGAAACAATTAAATATTTTGGGAAGGTTTTTTTCAAGGAATGGATGAAAAGTGCTCAAGCCATCTTAACAAAAACAGTGTTTGAAATTTTTCGTATGATGACCTGGTCCTTATGTTAGACGGCTCTAGTAACTAACACGCCGCGTATGTTAACCAAATTAAATGAATTCAACTAAATGTTTATATCTTAATTTTTTATTGACTTGGCAATTTTTAACTTTTCAGAATGGTCAAATGCACCCTATTCAACAAGTTCGGGTCCTCCGGCGAAGTAGAGCGGCATGATGCTCTTTGTATCCTGCCGCTAAACGTCGTCAATGAGAAGATTTACGTATTCCTATGGTTTTGGTTTGTCATTCTCGGTATTCTCACATTCATCACGTTAATATATCGAATTATCATTATATTCTCGCCGCGAATGCGAGTTTACATGATGAGAATGCGATTCAGGCTTGTCCGAAGAGATAACGTCGACACAATTGTCAGAAGAAGTAAAATGGGTGACTGGTATCTTCTTTATATTCTCGGCGAAAACCTTGATTCGGTAATATTCAGAGATATAATGCATGAATTTGCGAATAAGTTAAATCACAACTATCAGCATCACATTCATGGAGTACCAGACGCGTGACCTCCGATTCCAGGGTGGGTATTCCACACTTGACTGACGTCGTTACAGCGTGACATGGACCCGCCCGTCTAAAGTGCGCTGCAAATCATTAAGTGTCTAGAGACTTGAGAGGGAATAATTTGTTTATTAATGTGTATACTATAAAACATCGGGCCCAGTATACTGCCTTAAGGCAACCCTCGCTTACGCTGGACATTTAAAATACAGAGTGTAATATAGATGTAAAAGACTTATTGAAACGATACTCGTAATCGTTACAGTGCAATTCTAAATATGCAATAATATATTGTACTTAATGTTAAGAACGTGATCTCAGGATGCATCCTATCGAAAGCCTTTTTAATGTCATCTTTGACGGCTATCCCGTTAGAATATCTAGTGTTCAACTTTTAGAAGTATTTTTAACTAGTAGTTTTGCTGCTCATAGTAACTGTTTGTCACGATCGCTTAATTTTTTTTCAACTCTAGCAAATAATTGCAGTTAAGCACACAGATGGCACACTGTTAATCTTTGACACGACTTCTCACTTGCAAGTATTTGATCGACCAATAATAATAAACTTAAAGCAATAATAAAAGTAATACATTTAGTATAAGTAATAAATGATAACATCAGAATGATGGCTATGACTTATTGGATAATCATACAAGTATGTCTTAAAATAACGTTTTGCGCGTCAAAAAGACAATTTTCTTTAAACATATAGAATCGTTATTGGAAAAATAAATAAGTAGTTAATAGAACAAGAATTAAAAACGTTTAGATTTAAAATCGTTATATTATTTCGATAATTTATTTCATGTTTTATATTTTTTTATTCTACACTGACAAATGTTTGGCTCGCCTGAAAAATTTAGGTTAATTAAATAATTCCAAATGTTATTTCTAAAATCTGATTGGGATTGAATAACGATTAGTTGTGAATAATACAATATCGTGTTAGAGAAATATAATTTGTTTTGGGAGAAGGTATATTTAATGGTAGACGATATGTCAGGTTGTTGTATGTTAAAATGTAAATGGTTAAGTGGCCAGGCCTAGTTTGATGTTACTGTTTCTCTAAGTGAGGTGAACGGGCACTATGTAAGAAACAAATTCGATGTTTACTTTAATATTAAATTGCTTGACATTGTGTTCAATACAATCGGAGTGCTTCCAAAATTTAATGACATTGTCATTTTGTATATTAGTGCAGATTGAATCGAAAATAATAATAAATGTTTATTATGTCGTGATGAATTCACAGATTTTTAGTGAAGAGCAATACTTAAAAAGATAGGATACGAAACTCATAGAACTTAAGTAAAAATATATTCAAATCTGATGAATTTACCACGAAGGTTAATAAGTATAAATCGCATTTGTATAACAAGATAGATTATGTGTTGCATTTTACTTCCATTCTTCATATTCTATTCAGCTGAAAGTTTGTTTTATCTGCTAAAGTTACTTAAACTAATGACTAGTAAGTTTTAACATAATGATTTACCTATTATTTTTGAATGCTGTGACAATACTTGAAAGTATTACATTAAGTAAGCCTTTAAAAATTTGGCAATGTCAAATTATTATAGTGATGTTTGAATCCTTGTCTATATATTTGTTGTTTTAAATATTTTCTGATAATAAAATATTTTTAATTTAATTTATGTCACAAAATCTAAGAATTAAAAAATAAATAAAACGCAATGACTCTATCATGTTATACAAATAGCGACATGGATAGTCCTTACATTTTTTGTTAGAAAATCTAGCCCTGTAAGTTCAGCCGTTGTTCTTCAAGCTTTAATAAAATTCAATTAAATATCAACATGAAAATTAGTAATAAATTGTCATGACCAATAAAATATTAGGCATATTTTAAAAGTAGCATATTATCCTCGCAAAGCGAAGAACAATTGAATTGCCGAAGCAGGGCTTTATACTAGATAAAATAATAATCTAGTCAATAAATATAGTGCAGTGAATGTAAGCATAGTATAGTCTAAGTCGACGTAACACATTGTCACACTTATGTTAAATCCATATTGTTAATCTAGGGTAAAACATTTGATCATCCATTGTATTTATATCAAATATTTGTTAACAAAGATAACACTGCCAGAATTTAACATTAATGAGATTGATCCCAAAAATGCTAATCATTAAATTTATATCATTAATTTTATTGAACTTTTATCCAGTCAAGTAAAGCACTACGAAATATGACCGTAATGATAATGAACATAAATAATGCCACATAAGAAACAAATGAGGGATAACATCCTTCCTAATCATTTGAAAACTATTGTCACATTTAGTATGCACTTTGTTAAATACGTATTCATTAAAATAATTATTTGTATGTACTTGAATTTTATTTTAGCTTTCCCACATCTATTAAATGCAAATAAGTATTTGCGTGGGTAAATAGAAAATAAATGTACAAACCTTAAAAAATAACATATTTTTAAGAAAACTTTCGCAGCTATTAAAGTCAAATGTTTAGATTTTTTAAATTTAAACTTGACTTGTCTGCTGTGGTTTTGATTATTAAAGTTATAAAGATCATGTTGCATGTAATCTTGGAACATTTAATGATATATTGCAGGAAGCATTCTATAATAATGAGACAGAGCCGTGATTGCCAAATTATGATTAAATATCGTTACAAGAAAATAAAATGTTAATACAATTTTATTGCAGTAAACTGTTGCCCTTTGTGTTGTGTTTGATAATATAATCAACCCTAGCAACCCTATTTTGGTTACAATATTGGGGGAAAATGTACATATACATAAAGCTTTCGGTAATTTATACATCGAATTCTATAGCAGTTTGATCTAAAATCTAGTTTTTTTAGTTAGGTGCCAGAAGAGATGTTGTTCAGCTTTCCTGCCAAGAATTTACGAAGACGCTAGTGTAGCGCCGTTAGCACTTGGTAAAGACTCCGAAATATACTGTACCTTTAGATTGCTTCACGTCTTCTACAGCAATACGCGATAAAGATGGAAACTCATGTTTTGCTTTGAATTATCTAGAGTTTTAAGTAAATACAGTTTTCTTTCATTTTAATTAGAACGAAATTGACAGGATAATAGTCGCTTCAAATCTTTTACGAAAATGTTCTGAGGTGCAGACTAATGTGTGTAAAAATATTACGTGTAAGCTACACTGAAGTTTCCCCATCTCTTTTCTTCTTCTTCTACTCACGTTTTGAGACAGAATTGATACTAAAATTAAAAATTTTCAATAACCATCGACAAAACGAACATGTCATCTAACTAAGAAATCTCGATAAACAAAAAATATGCACCAAAATCGTTTCACCCATACAAAAGCTATGATGCCACACACAGACACGTCAAACTTATAACAAACCTCTCTTTTCGTCAGGGGTTAAAAATGGCTAATGTATAAATTTTAGCTCAAAAATTAAAGCTTCTTTTGCATCGTTGAAGTATGTTTTGAGACTACTGACATGTTAATTACGCCATCTATCATAAGAAAAATATGTGCGTTATAGCATATATAACATATATAAGCAAATAGCATATGATTCTAGCTTTAAATATTAGCTTCTCAGTTTGCTTTACGTTTCCAACTTCGCATCTAAAACGCGTGTCTTCGATATAACAAAACTTGTTACGCCCTTACTAAGAAGAACTACCTTGGACTAAGAAGTCCAAGGTTGTACCTGGTATCACTATAATACACTGTGACATAGACAATGTCAAGTTAACTTTACTCTTACTTTAGTAAATTTTTATTAATAAGACGGTTTAAGTTTCAAAAACCATTTATAAATATCATGTCTTCTGATGTATTATAATAAAACTATTGGAACATTATATAAGAATTTTGAAAACAACTCATATTTTTAATATCCTATTAGCTTATTGCTTACATTCATGCACTATCACAGTGGAGCGCAGAAGTATAAATCATAATGAATCAGTATTGTATAACGTAGCAGCGCCAAGTATTGTGCCAACTATTTATTAGCAGCAACGAGTTATGGGAGAGAGTTACCATGGAAGATAACGAATAAATTATCAAAAAATGTTTTGTATTTTTATTGACCTTACCCTTGCACTTCCACTACGACAGACAGGTGAAGAATGACTCGGATTGTGGCTGCGATAATGATGTTTCTACCTTATTCTCTTTTGTGTCTCTTTCGTGAAGAATTAAATTAAGCAAGAACAACGTTGCCCAGGATTGGATAGGTACTCGGTTGTCGATAAGCTTGTCACCTATTACATATTGGGACTTATTGTCGTCGGCTAGTCGTGGGAATTCTGGTTGTGTCTCTTCTTACTTCTTTGAGGATACAAGCGTGGATATATTTTCATAAGAAATATGCAAGTAGGTTTAGTTTCCTTACGTAACACAGATAACCTAACACAAAAATTACTCACGTAATTTGAAAATCAAGGGTAATAATTTGTATTTTATCCGATTTTAAGACAATACAAAATGCTAAGTTAGAGTTTAACTCGATGTAGACCTTTTGTCATAAAATGTTCGTCGGTGTATATATTATTGTATATATTGTATTAGATATATCTGGTGGACGTTATTTATATATCTATATAATAAAACATCTATCTGTACTTGTAATAACACTATAGAAGTGGGAATTCTGTAAAGTGAAGATGCAGGCGACTAAAAACGGACACCAGAGTATATATTTAGCATATCCAGAATTTTTGTCTATCCGTTTTCCTGTCTGTCTGTCTGTATCATGACCTCGATTACAGTTAAATCTATTAAACAGATTGTAGCGAAATTTGGCTGGTAGGTATCATGTGTTCCGATGAAGGTTATAGAATACATGTAAAAGGGTTCACTCCCGTGGAAGGGGGTGAAATTCAAAACATACTTTGGCATACATGAAAGCGTTGTCCAATTTTTTTCATTATTTTTTGCTTTCCTGTATATTTTTCCAAGTTTCCTAGTTTAGATATTACAGACATAACAGCACTGAGTATAAATTGGTCAAATATCTTGAGAACTGGAATGTAGAAAACATATACAAAAATATCTTCGTGCCAAGTCTCCCTGCAAGGTCGGCAGAGAGTATCGAGTGTCAAGTGAACGAAGTTTTCCGGGACGGCTTGTTCACACAAACTTTCAGATTTATAACAGAAATTATTACAATTTTGCAAGTATTGGTTTCCGGCTTCTAAAACTTATTTTGGTTTCCGAAGATCTTTGATAGTACTATCTAATCTTTAAACTAATGAGTAATTCTAATTACACTTTACCTTCTAAGTTACAGCCTCTAAGTACAAAACCAACAATTATTAGTATCGTGAAGTTAAAACATTGTTACTTTACTCAAGCACTAGGTACACAACACTACACTAGTCTATTCGGCTTTATAGCCTTCATGTTGTATCTGTAATATCGAGCTGGATTGCCACGCTGATGATGAAATCTATAGCAATGAGCTCCTTTTTTTAATAAATTATATTAGGAAATATTTTCCACCGTCGGCGCTTGGTAAAACTTCAAAATATTCATATTTTTAAAGAAAGAAACACTTGTACTGTTTTACTTATCACTTATAATTTATTACTTTGTAATTAGTAGCCTACCGGTTTCGCTTATACAGCATCATCAGGGCTAAAACTTTACTTACTACTTGGTAGTTTAAGTTTTAGCCCTGATGATGCTGTATAAGCGAAACCGGTAGGCTACTAATTACAAAGTAATAAATTATTTAAAAAAATAAATTCTTTAAAAATATGAATCCTTTTTTTAACGTCACTAACACCACGTTTAGGTGAAGGTCGTTATTTCTTATATAGGAATACGCATTTTCAATATTTCTAAGCACTTTGTTTTGGTCGATTGGCTAGCGTACATGCATAACCACATCGACCAACCGTGAGGTCCGGGTTCGATTCCCGATGGGGGCAGGCATTTGTGTGATGAACATTTAGATGTCTACATGGGTCTGGGTGTTAATTAAATTTATTATTTCTATGTATTAGTATCGTTGACTAACACCCATAACACAAGAATGTAATTTGCTTACTTTGGGGTTAGATTCAATTTGTGTGATTTGTCCAGGGATATTTATTTATATTTATTTATACCTATAGGTGAATACTATCTTAGGACTTGTTCATACAAAAAATAGTTTGTTTTAGATTGTTAATTTTTAATGTCTGCCAAAAAGGCCTATACATATTTTTATAACGTAGGTACGGTTTACTCTTCTCGTTTCTTTTTATGTGAGCTTTCCAGGGTTCCCCATCGAATATCACATTTTATCATATGAGGTATTTAGCTGTGTTGGAGTATAGCACTCTTTGTCCATTGATGTAGATTGGGATATCTTTTGCTTTTTTGTTGGTAATTTTTTTTTGATAATGGAAGGCAAACAAGCAGACGGATTTCCTGGTGGTAAGAAATTCACGCCACCTAGAGACACCAACGGTGGTAATGGCGCGCTGCCAACTTAAGGCCGGGATGTTAGGCCTCGAGCAAAAGTAAGTTTACCGGCTACCTTGCCCTCCGAACCGGAACACGTCATGACGTTCCGGGCGAGTCGCTCAAATACTCTACCACCTAGTAGGATGTCACAATGTAAGTGATGTTAAGCCTATGCTCGCCTTTTACGAGCTGCTTGGCAGGAAGGCAGATGGTCTATTCTGCGAAGAAGCCCGGACCAACACGGGGAATATTTGTTGAATTGGCTTCTTTCTATTTGATCCAATATTTTTTTAGTGAAAACTTCTTTAGCGGCTTTGCTCACTTTTTTGGAATGGGTAAAAACTTCTAAACTCGCGTCAGATCCTCAGATCGTCAGATCGAAAATTCGTAAGACGACGCAGGGCGCTTGCGCGAATAGGACGGCGTAGGGCGAATGTTCGTGTTGTTATGTTTGTGTACGATAGCGCAATAAATGTATATTGTAGTCTTTCACATAAATGAATATTGTAGTCTATCACATAAATGAATATTGTATTCTACCACATAAAAGATAGTACTTTCATACTGATAATTAAAACAATTCGTGCAAAATTATTCCCTAAATATTCCAAAATATCAAAAATGCACAACGTTAATATTCAAGTTTTCACTTCTGCCGGCACTCCCGGAGTGCAACCCGTCGTTACGTTACGTACTTCCCACAGGAATAATAGCCGTGTCGTCAGCAAATTACTGTACCTAACTAATTTAACTATCGACGGTCATTAATTGTTTGGCGGAGATTCAAAATTATAGTAAATATTACGTTAGTTTGAAAACGTATTTACTAAGGTTAGTAAAAAGGATTATAATTATGAAATCATAATTTTTTTAGGGAGTATATTTTGTTTTTTTTGTTTTGGCTGTCTGGACAACGAGTGCCGGCTTAGCTAGTTTATTATTTCAAATATACAGATTGTTACAAATATAACATGTTAACTAAAATGATCCATCTACAATATTTAAAATACTTTCGCTTCATGTGCCGTAGCCAATAGCCTATATAGGTACCCACTATTTGTTGTTTATTATGCTTTAGTGTAAAATACATAATTACTACATAGTATAAGAGGAAGGTGTACATTTTTTATGATATTGGAAGAAATGTAAGAAATTCCCGCCGCCTAGAGACACCAACGCACCATGCGTTGCCAACCTAAGGCTGGGATATTAAGCCTCGAGCAAAAGTAAGTTTACCGGCTACCTTACCCTCCGAAACGGAACACGTCATGACGTTATGGTGGCACGAATAGGTAAGTCAGTGGTACCAATCCGGGTGAGTCGCTGCGAAACTCTACCACCTAGTCAGATGTCACTGTGTTAGTGACGGTAAGCCTATGCTCGCCTTTTACGAGCTGCCTGGCAGGAAGGCATATGGTCTTTTCTGCAAAGGAGCCCGGACCAACACAGGGCAAAAATGTTTGTCCACCTGTGCGAAGCTAGGACGGACTGCTAGTGCGAAATAAATATATATTTTAAACTACTTATTCATTTATTTTTCAACCCTATCTATAAATACTCCCTAATACTTTTTAAGAATAAACATCGAAATAACGAACTAAATGTGAAATATCACTTGGCAGCGATAGTACCATAAACTGATATCCGTCGAATATGTTTTTAGTTTTCGCCAAATTTTATAATTATGGCAGATGCGTGGGTATCGACATGTGCATTGTTTTATATTGAATTATGTGTCGCAGTGGTGCAACTTTATAAAAATATTTTTAGGAACTGTTTTTTTTTTAAAGTAAAGCTTGTGCTTTACAGCGTATTTCTCCAAAACATGAAATTTATGTTGCTAATTCCGTACATAACATCACACTACACCGTCGCAGCCGGTCTTGGCGACGAAGACCTCTATTGCGTCCGACGTCTAACGCCGAGCGTCGAGCCGCCACTATACCTCCATCAAGTCCACCTAGTAACCAGAACGCAGCACTAAGTTGAGGTACGGTCTCCCGGGAGACAGCCCTTGTTGCTGGAATTATAAAAAATGATATTAAATAATGATGTCTCGGGCTGAGCACTCTGCTCGGCCCACAAAGCCAGGTGAAGGTGTAAATACCGCGAGGTTAGCACCAAGTTAGTCATCATGGTGGGCGATGGGAAGGCTTCTCACATTCTGTGTAATCTGGAAGACTTCTCGCCACAACAGTTACACTGCTTACGCGGAATTAACAAAATAAAGACTTATTCTACATCTAATATAATGGATTTCCGCAACGTAACGCCTTATTCAATAAAATATCGATTTTCAAATGTAATCACTCCGAAACTACGCTTCGGATATTTAAACATTTACCACCTTTCTACAAAAAAATTAGCCACATGCTGAACTAAACATGACCTGAACTAAACCTGAAATTTACATCCAACCAACAATAAGCTACATTTAAATGACATGGCAACATGTCATTTAAGTAAGGCAAGAAGCTGGGACTGGCTGCTGGTGCTTCATAATAACAAAAAAAGTCTCTGCACCCAGTTTTTGACAAAGTGCAGCTGATCGCTCGCTTTGTTTTAAATTATTTTTTAACAGAGGTTTACCTTTTTTGAGGCAAATGAGCGAGCATTTTTTGCTGATAGAGTAGTCAGAGGTCTCCAAAAACACCGAGGTGTTTAAGGTTCCACAGTTATAATGTTTCCGAAACACTGCCACCAGTGATTGATTTAACTGTGGTATTATTACGACTGGGAGATAATATCTACGAAATCGCATGGTAGATGAACGCCTGGTGGCAAGGTGGTAGGGATGAAGCTGAGAGTTCTGACGTTTAGTCCACATGTGGAATTCAGCAGCAAGTAACTCTTCTGAGCGTTTCTCATGATAGAAGTCATAGATTTGCTAATTGAACAAACGTCTCTATGTAAATAGTCTATCCATCTGAACCTAGGTCAATCTTCACCAAGTTTGAAACATATTTTACAATCACTTTAATAAATTTATTAAACAGTTTTTGCCTAAAAATCCTGGTCAAAATATATATATTTTCATGATAAGTTGCAATGTTATGATATTAAAAAAGTTTCATCTAGTTTTATCCTGACTTAATGTATAAAACTTATGGAATTCACAGAAATTGGGTTGCCTGGGTGGCAAGGTATAAACAGGTAAGTCGATGCCAGTAAAGTTACCATATTGGAATTAAATAAAAAAGTATCAATACATGCGATGTTTCATTGCAAACACATTAATATAATATGTTTGTCTAAAAAAATCAAATATTAAAAAAAAGACAAGGTGGTGAGCCTCTTAGCCCGCGTGGGATGGCAGCTGTTAGGCCTGCGAAGGAGAGGGTGGGCTTTCCATCATTCTCAGACGGTCGAGATGGGGTTGCGGCAGGTCCTGGAATGCCTGTCGCCACTGGAACCTCGAAGTGGTGCACGCTGAGTCTCCGTGCACCGCTGATAAGCGGCCCCCTGGTGAGAGGGGCTGTGCGATGGAGATCGAAAGATCCAGCACCGCAAGAGCAGTGGATATGCAAAAGCGTCCCCACACCTGGTGAAGGTGTCGTGTCCTCCCCGTATGGTTTTAGTCGGTAGGAGTCGATGACGATTTCCACACGTAAAAAAAGGTCCGAATCTTCTACTAAAAGCCAAGATTAGGGCTGCTGTTCCGAATCGGCACATTTCGATGAAACATATAATTTGATACAATAACTCTTTAGAATAATAACTCTTGAAACTAAGAGATACACAAAGGCGGCCTTATCGCCAAATCATTGATCTCTTACAGGCAACCATTCCAAGGTAAAGGTTAAGATATGGAAATACAATCAAAGATGTTGCACGATGGTGCTCTAAGTCTAAGCTTTTCTTTAAAAAGGGCAATAAGACCCTTCTGAAGAATTACAGGCCCATCTCGCTTCTGAGCCATGTTTATAAGCTGTTTTCGAGGGTCATCATTAATCGTCTCGAGCGCAGGTTTGATGACTTCCAGCCACCCGAACAAGCCGGATTCCGAAAAGGCTACAGTACCATAGACCACATACATACGTTGCGGCAAATTATACAGAAGACAGAGGAGTATAATTTGCCATTATGCTTGGCGTTTGTGGACTATGAGAAAGCCTTTGAGTCGATCGAGACCTGGCCAGTGCTACAGTCTCTCCAGCGGTGCCACATTGACTATCGCTATGTCGAAGTGTTGAAGTGTTTGTACAACGACGCCACTATGTCCGTCCGAGTACAAGATCAGAACACAGAGGCAATTCCATTGAAGAGAGATGTAAGACAGGGAGACGTTTTATCTCCTAAGTTCTTCACCAATGCAATGGAGGACGCTTTTAAGCTTCTGGAGTGGAAAGGAACGGGTATTAATATCAACGGCGAGTACATCACTCAGCTTCGATTTTCCGATGACATAGTCATAATGGCGAAATCGCTGGAAGACCTTAGTATAATGTTCGAAGACCTCAATCGTATTTCCCGGCAGGTGGGCCTTAAGATGAACATGGACAAGACGAAAATCATGCGGAATGTCCATGTAGCGCCCACCCCAGTGTCAGTTGGGAACGCGATCCGCGAAGTTGTCGACGAATATATATACCTAGGACAAACGGTCCAGTTAGGTAGGTCTAACTTCGAGAAAGGGGTAAATAGACGAATCCAACTCGGTTGGGCAGCGTTCGGGAAATTGCGTAGCGTCTTTTCGTCCGAAATACCTCAGTGTCTCAAGACAAAAGTCTTTAACCAGTGTGTGTAGTGTGTGTTACCAGTGATGACCTACGGCACCGAGACGTGGTCTCTTACTGTGGGCCTGATAAACAAGCTCAAGGTTGCACAGCAAGCTATGGAGCGGGCTATGCTCGGGTTTTCCCTGCGAGATCGATTCAGAAATGAGGAGATCCGCAGGCGAACGAAAGTCATCGACATAGCCAGCCGGGTTAGCAAGCTGAAGTGGCAGTGCGCGGGGCACATAGCGCGGAGAACTGATGGCCGTTGGGGCAGAAAAGTTCTCGAGTGGAGACCACGCACCGGCAAGCGAAGCATAGGACGGCCACCCACGAGATGGACAGACGACCTTATGAGGGTCGTGGGGTCTCGCTGGATGCAGGCCGCTTCCATCCGGTCAAAGTGGAAGTCAACGGGGGAGGCCTATGTTCAGCAGTGGATGTCCTATGGCTGAAATGATGATGATGATGATGATGATGATGATGATGATGATGATGCTCTAAGTCCAATGACAAAAAGAAATTTAATGCAAAAAATATCAAATTGGAATAAAATAATAATAATATCTTTATTGTACAAAAAACGCTATAACAAACATGAATATAAAGATAATACAGTACAATGGGCGAGCTTATCTCCAGCAACAGAGATTTCTATCAGCTGACCCGTGAAAAGGAAAAACAGAAACAAACATTAACGTAGACAAGTGTAGATACACGATTTGTTGACTATGAAGCACTTAAAAATAATAATAAATATATATGACATCTAAATAAATATATGAATATATACATATAAATATACATAAACATATATATAATATACAAGTACATATACATACGTAGATAATGTAAACCTATATAAGTATACATAAATATTCACATAACTGAAATTCAAATAAAAAAAGAAAAAACACAGACGGCGATTAAAAAAAATCATGTTTGTGAGATATAGTGCTATTTTAGTAGTTTCCTAAAAACATACAATGTTTCACTGGCACGAATTTTATCAGGTAAAGCATTCCACAGCTTAACAGCACGAGCAGTGAATGACTGAGTATAAAAAGCAGAATTACTAACAGGGAAACGTAACAAGGTTTTAACATGAGAACGACAAGGGGATTCATTGGAATGTAGGAACTGAAAGGAATCACGGAGATAACTCGGGAAATTTGGATTTAAAAGGATCTTATAAAAGACAGAATAAATGAAAATTACGACGTAAGCGTATAGGTAGCCATCCTAACTTAGCCCTATAACTCGAGACATGATTAAATTTTTTGAGACCATAGATAAATCTAATGCAAAGATTTTGAAGTCTTTCTAATTTGTTAAGTAGTTCTTCAGTAGCGTCAAGAAAACATGTGTTGACATAATCTATTATAGGAAAAATAAGGGTGTATATAAGTGAAATTTTCGTAGTAAAGGGAAGGATATTTTGAGGAGCATTAAGAGAATGAAAAGCAAGATGAACCTTTTTATTTATGCTGTTGACATGGAGATTCCAAGAGAAATCGGAGGCAAAATTTACACCCAAGTTAACTGCAGTAGTAGAACAATTTATAGGCGTATTCTTGTACAGAAGGGCGGGGATATCTAAATTTGCAATTATGCCACGCATGTAATGATGATTCACGGGTAATCCAAAGGAACTAGCCCAATCATAAATTCGTTCCAGATCCTCGTTCATACTCTGAATTACCTGAATAACACTTTCAACCAGAAAATGTCTGTAAAGTTGTAATTCATCTGCATATAAGTGAAAGTGAGAGGAAATAACTGAAGTGACCGCATTGATGAAAGTAGAAAATAGGAGTGGAGAAAGAACACCACCCCAAGGTACACCTGCGCTTAATTTAATCCAATCTGAAGATGATTCGCCCGAAAGAACATACTGTGATCTGCCACGTAAATAAGAATCAAACCAATCTAAAAAAGAAGAGGAAATATTTAAAGATCTTAGAACTTCCAACAAAACGTCTAAATCCACAGAATTGAAGGCACTGTTAAAATCCAAGAAGACAATGACACTGAGAAGTTTTAAGCAAAATAGCATTTCCTTGCCGTAAATATAGATGGATGTAGTGTTAAAGAGGTTGTAAACATAGCAAAAGAATTTGAAAAATTTTTCACACAAATTTCAATTGAAACAACCCAACTCTTTGCTCATCTATTACTCGTATTTCGGAATCAATATTGAAGCAATCTGTAACTGAATGTAAAAAAGCTTTCGAATTTACCTTTGTCGATACGAAAGACGTAATTAAAGCTTTTAAATCACTACAAAACAAGAAAACGTTAGAGTTGTGGGGAGATTCTGTTAAAACAATTGCGTCAATAATTTATGACATTGCACCACAATTGGCCATTACATTTAACTGCTGCATATCAAATGGTATATTTCCTGATCTAATGAAACAAAGCAAGGTAGTGACTTTATTTCACACTTCTGTTCCTACAATTTTTCGACCTATTTCAGTTTTTCCTACACTTAGTAAAATATTTGAAAAATTAATTTACCAAAGGTTTCTCAACCGTTGATGCAGGCGTGGAATTGTTAAAAAACGTATTTGAAGCCTGGGAGAACTCGCATGATGCATTAGGTGTATTCTGTGACCTCTCTAATGTTTTTTTACTGTGTTCACTATGATACTTTGATCAGGAATCTACGCTATTAATGTCATGTCATGATCTCATACTTGAACAATAGAGTTAATAGGGTCAAAATAAATGTTAAAACTTCTTCGGGTTCTGCGGTTACGATTGGCTTACCGCAGGGCTCTATTTTTGGTCCATTTCTGTTTCTTATATATATAAATGACTTGTGGATGTTCACGGATGACACATCACTTATATTTAAAGTGAAAAGGTAATTAGGTAAGTATGAAGAAGTGAATAATGCAATATCCAAAGTTGTACAATGGTTCACAGTTAACAACCTTCTTTTAAATGGTAATAAAACGAAATGTATAAGATTTTCAATGCCTAATATTAGGCTAGTAGATACCAATGTACAACTCAATGGATCTAAACTGGATCTTGTTGAATTCACTGTCTTTTTAGGTATAAAAAATGATAATAAATTGCATTGGGGCCCTCATATTGAGAATCTGGCAAATAGTCTTAGTTCAACAGCGTTTGCAGTTAAAAAATAATAGCATTAATAGATGTTGAAACGGCCCGAATAGTGTATTTTAGCTATTTTCATAGTCAAATGCCTTATGGGATTCTTCTTTGGGGAAATCCTGCAAATATAAGTACAATATTTGTATTACAAAAAATAGCTATTAGAGCCCCCTGAGAAAAATTTAAGGAAATAAATATTTATGAGAACTTAATGTATGTTAAAAGAAATCTCTGTATGTTTACAAAAAAATGCGACGTTCACGATGTAAATACGAGAAATAATAATAATCTAGCCGTATACAAAACTCGTCTCCATAAAATTAGTAAATCCTTTTTGGGTCCATGTATACGTTTTTACAATAAACTACCGATTGATATTAAAGAACTACGTTTAAATAAGTTTAAAAAATGTATAAAAGCA
Organism: Calephelis virginiensis; assembly: GCA_002245475.1. Lineage (NCBI taxonomy): Eukaryota > Metazoa > Arthropoda > Insecta > Lepidoptera > Riodinidae > Calephelis > Calephelis virginiensis. The sequence continues at coordinate 89,012 of NJDC01001360.1, forward strand.
AATGCTTGGGGATAGAAGTTTCTATCTCCCACTGCAATTTGTAATGTGATTTGTTGTATTTTGTTACCTTTTACCTAAGTTAAAATTTAATTGTAATTGTGTATCAATGTAACTATTAATATTAAAAAAAGACAAGCCCACTGAGTTTCTTTCGCCGGATCTTTTTAGGGTAAGGCTGCGATTCCGATCCGGTGGTAGTATATAAAAATGTCGAAGCGCATAAGTACCACTTGTATGGTTCACGTGAATAAAGTTTTTTGATTGATTGATTGATGGATTAACCAAGTTAGAGAAAACGCACAAAGACGCGTTTAAGCATAATATTTTTGAAAATATTGATACTTTTGGGGCTTTCCTTACTTCGACTTCTTAGAGTTCCGGAGATGCAAAAAACAGACGCCGAACAGAAATATTTTAGTAATATTGTCGGCTTAAAAGCGTCCCTAGTCCCCTAATTTTTGCTAGAACTTTTTGCTATATATTTTTATTTTTATTATTTTATGAGGTTTTATTCGCCATTGTGTATATGCCAACCTCGTGTGACACAAACTACAAACACTATACCTACCTACACTTGGTACTATTCAACCACTACCAAAATAATCTTGTTTCCTGTTGGGAAACTATATCGAGGTCACCGAGCATTTTGCTCAAGTCTTCCAGCGATTCCGCCATGACCATAATATCATCTGCGAATCGAAGGTAAGTGATGTAGTCGCCATTGACATTCGTGCCGAGTCTTTTCCAGTTCAGAAGCTTAAAGACATCTTCCAGTGCAACAGTGAACAGTTTCGAAGAAATAATGTCTCTCTGTCGCACACCTTTTTGCAACTAGGTCGGTTTCGAGCTCTGATCCTGTAATCGGACTGACATAGCGGCTTTTCCGTACAAACACCTCAATACTTCGATTTATCAATAGTCGATGCGGCACCGCTGTAATGACTGAAGCACTACCCATGTCTCAACCGAATCTTTCTCGTAGTCCACAAACGCTAGACATACTGGCCGATTATACTCCTCGGATTTCTGTATAACCTGGCGCAGCGTGTAAATGTGGTCTACGGTGCTAAAGCCTTTACGGAACCCGCCTTGTTCGGGAGGTTGGCAATCGTCTAACCTGCGTGATATTCGATTCGTGATAACCCTTGAAAACAACTTGTAAACGTGACTCAGTAATAAGATGGATCTATAATTTTTCAATAACGTTTTATCACCTTTCTTGAAAAAGAGAACCACCACATTTCTGGTCCACGCTTCTGGAACACTGCCTTCAAGGATGACGGAATTAAATAGCTTCTGAAGGACCTTGAGTACTGGCATTCCACCCGCTCTCAGTAGCTCAGCAGATACTCCATCATCCCCAGGCGCCTTATTGTTCTTCAGTTGTTTTAGGGCCATCCGAAGGCCATCAGGCTAACGTCCGGGATGTCTTCGGCGTAATTTCGTGTGAGTCTCTAGGGTCTTTAGTCAAACTCGGGTCGTGTTAAATTGTACAGCTCTCTTTACAGTTTACTAGGTGGTAGAGTTTAGCAGCGACTCGCCCAGATTGGTACCACCGCCTTAACTATTCCCGCCGCCATAACGTCATGACGTATTCCGGTTCGGAGGATAAGGTAGCCGATAAACTTCCTTTTGCTCGAGGCCTAACATCCTGGCCTCAGGTTGGCAACGCACCATTACTACTTTTGGTGTCTCTAGGCGACGTGAATTTCTTTCCATCAGGAAATCTGTCTGCTTGTTTGCCTTCCAATATCATAAAAAAACTCAAAATCTTAGCCGTATATGAAATTACGGTGCATTTTCGGTTTCCAGTTTTATCAATTGAGTCTGGCCAACAGAAAAATCCCTAGCGAACACCTTGGAACCCTCACTATGCTCGACAGCTTGTTTAATACGAGACGTATTAAAGGTACGCAGGTCTGTCCGCAACGCCTTGGAGGCTTGTCTGTTTAGCTCCCTGTACTTTTGCATGTCAACTGAAGACTGCAACCGCATTTCATCCCGTTCACCCACGAGTTTGAGACTAAGGTCTAAAAGATTTCCTGTTCTTTTCTCGCTACGGGTCTTAAAAAAATTCGACCCTGCCGATTGGACAGCTTGCTTGGGCTTGGGACAAACCCAACGTTCAAATCGTCCGTTGATTCGCATTCTGCTAGGCATTCAAAGCGATTTTGAAGTTCGAGCTGAAAGTTTTCAGGATTTTGCACTTGACTTGACTTCATCAGTCGTGACCGTTCAAGCATTCACCATGTCTCTTACCATAACAATGTAAATAATTCGTAATACAATAAAATTTATAATTCAATAAACAATTTGGGACAACTAACTCAAACGATTTAACCTCAAAGCTTATGCTTATTGCGTTAAGTATGTTAGTCAATAATTTTAACATAGAAATATCTACATAGTCCCGGGTCGGCCAACATAAAGAAAATTGGATTTTTCCAATTTTCTAATTAAAAAAAATGTTGGTCGGGATTGGAAATGTGCCCGGTTGGCGATAGGCTTGCCACCTATCACTTTGTGGGACTTAGTATCTTCGGCTAGCCGTGGGTGCCTTGGTTGTACCCTTGCCTACCTATTCAGGGATATGGGCGTGAAGATACTTATATCTACATAGTTAGTTACTATACGAAATTTATTAAAGCACCCTAATTATAAAGTCATCACAAACACATCAGCCGGGAATCGAACGCATGGCTTGTACGTCAACCTCTCGACAAACGAAGCAATTGGAAATAACATAATATTTAAGTTATTTATTAATGTAACTTTGGTGAAACATCTTCAGGTGCAACAAGTCTTGCAGTTGTATTGAGCTCAAAGAAAAAGTGTCGTTTAGCTCTTAATTGGGTTGAAACTGGTTCTAAAGCACTGGCCACTCCACTCATGGACATAGACGTACACATTTCTATTACAAGTTGTGATCGCCTCGTTGGCTGAAGGGTTAACAACTAACGTACACGCCTTAGTACACCGACCAACTTAGGTTCGGGTTCGATTTCTGATGGGGCATTTGCATTTGTGTAATGTACATCGATATGTCTATTTCCGGTTCTGTGTGTTTCTAAGTGTGAAGTTTTTAAGTTATCAGAGTGTTTAGCAACTATTTTAGTATTTCTGTGTGTTAGTTTACTAGCACTAAGAGTATTAGGAAACGATTCTAATTTAAAGATGGTATCACCTCTGTGGTCTAGTGGTTCAGTTGTTGGACTTGATTGCATGAGGTCCCTGGTTCGAATCCCGGGTCGGGCAACAAAGAGAAAATTGGGATTTTCTAATTTTCTAATAAAAAAACGTTACTCGTGATTGGATATGTGCCTGGTTGGCGGTAGGTTTGCCGCCTATCACATTGTGGGACTTCGTGTCTTCGGCTAGTCGTGGGTGCCCTGGTTGTGCCTCTGCCCTCATCTTCGGGGATATGGGCGTGCAGATACTTTTTTTACTAAGTTATGAACTCAGGCATTTAATTTGCTTACTATGGTTTGATTAATTTAATTTACTAAAAAACTAATTTTCGACTGCAAATCTCAAGTCTGCTCAAATCTTTAAGAAAAAATATAGATTAGGCAGATAGGAAGAAGGGATAAAGATAATGATGAAATGTCCCCGATTAATTTGAGGGTACCTGGACGGTAGTAGATAAGAACACGTGGCCTTCGAACTCGGCCTTAAGATAGAGACGCACCAGTTACCTTTACGATGTCTGTAGTTTTATTATCTCTCTTCAGTCTTCACAATAGTCTAGCGAAGGCTACTGTCAAAACTAATTTATTGAGAAAAGCATACATACTCGAATAAAAATGATGTAAATTTAAATGCATCTAGGTCACTTAACCCAATCATATTTTTTTCTCGATCACCTTTAATACAGATACAGATCAAAACGATTTTGAGGAGATATATAAAAGATAAACACGTGAGGTAATGAACTAGATGGTGATAAAATGTTTAATTGCCGTCGGGTGGTCGTAAATCACTTTTAGTGGTAGGTAGTTTGCCCCACAAATTATTCACACAAATGTTAAAATAATGACAATAATTGAAGGTTTCTCCAGTTTTTTTTTAGAACCCATCATCAGAACTACCAAGTTGGACAATGAAAGTTTAGATGAATGAAACTGTATAAATGAACATTCCATATTTGAGAGATTTATTTCCCCGTGTTGGTCCGGGCTCCTTTACAGAAAAGATCATCTGACTTCCTGTGCCAGGTACAGGCAGCTCGTAAAATGCGAGCATAAGCTTACTTTCACTAACACCGTGACATCTGACTAGGTGGTAAAGTTTCGCAACGACTCACCCGGATTGGTACCACTGCCTTACCTATTCCTACCGCCATTACGTCATGACGTGTTCCGGTTTGGAGGGTAAGGTAGCCGGTAAACTTATTTTTTCATCGAGGCCTAACATCCCGGCCTCAGGTTCGCAACGCACCATTACCACCTTTGATGTCTGTAGGCGGCGTGAATTTCTTACCGTTAGGAAATTTGTCTGCCTTCCAATATCATAAAAAAAGGTATGCTCTCTAAAATATCTTTGAGAGTGGATACATCCTTACTGTTATTATGAATTCGAAAGTCTGTATGTTACGCTCTGACGGCTAAACCGCGGGACCGATTTAAATACATATGCATTTGCATAATCAGAGTGTTTGTATGAAAAGGGCAAGCAAGACAGGTTTGTCAGGATCGTGAGGTCTGGCACTCGATACTCTCTGCCTACCCCGTCAGGGACTTGGCGTGAAGATATGTATGTATGTATGTATGTATAATCAGAGTTCCAACATAGGCACAGACACACGTCATACTTTTTTTTCAAAAATAACCTAATCCCTTAAATTTAATGGGGGATGATAGTTCGTATGATAATCAAGTTGAAGTTATACATAGTTGTTGTCAGATGCTTCTACGCTGCCGAAGACGCGAGTAACAACCAGTGGTAATAAACAAAAAAGTTGAGAGGTGTCAAGGGACACCCGAATGGAACGAAGTTCTCTCCCCCTCCCCCCCGTCTCTCAATCTCTATCAATCTCTAGTAATATATATCTCTATCTCTCTTATAGAGAGAGACAGACAGAGAAACATGAAAAAAAAGTAAAGAGAGAAGAGAAACATGAAAAAATAAAAATAAAAAATAAAAAAAACAAACATGCGCAATCCGCAAAGCTTACAATAGCTTACTATAGCAAAAAGTGTCGTGACAACTTTTCGTAAGATTTTTTTCCGTCTAGCCTCCAAGGGCGGATCCAAGGGGGGGGGTCATGGGGGTCATGACCCCCTGGGTAAGGGTCTAGCTAAGCTAGCCTAGTAAGAAGGCGCAGGGCGCTTGCGCAAATGTTCGTGTTGTCATGTTTGTGTACGATAGCGCAATAAATGAATATTATATTCTACTACATAATAAAATAACTGTCTCTTACGCTAAAACTCATCTAACGATTTTTAACCGCGCCCGCGGTGGTTGCGGGTCCGCAGATTCCAATTTTCACCCGCAGCACCTGCGGTTGTTTGCGGTTCCCGCGGCAGCGGTCGTCTGCCCGTTAACCATGCGGGCGGCGATCTTGCGCCGCCTCGGCGGGTTGCGACCGCGCGCTCTGCGGTCGCTTGGCGGGCGACCATTTTGTACTAATTATTTAACCTCAACCACCGGCCGCGCGATAATCAACCGCCAAGTTTGCGGGTGATAATTTTAGTGAGTGAAATGAGATAGTTAACAACCGCGCCGTGAGTTCTTTCGCTTAGAGTAAGACATACCCGTTGCAGGGATCAGTAGGGTTACTCTCGAGTATGTCATTTTAGGTACTCTTGAACAAAATACTAGAAAATTATTAATATTTAGTTATTAAGAAGCTTTAAATTATTTGATCAGATTTGTTGTATTTTTTTGGAACTAAAACTAAACTAAAATTTTCTGCACTTTGGGCAAGTATGAATGAGAAAGATGTAATTTGGGACAACAAATAAAGAAAAAAGTCTACATCGAGCTCTATTACCTTGGTACACAGATTTTTACGTCGCGCTCCTAGAGCGAGGTTCAAAGGTAAAAGGGTACAGTTATTAGATAGATTGATCACTACAGAACAGTAAATGCTAAAATAAAAAATAACAAAACCTCTGCTTCAGTGGAGTGTGGGTAAGTATGTGGTATACCAGTGGCTTATTGGAAATGTGTCCCGATCCCGTTAAGGGGGTGTAGATGAGGTTACTAGCTAACTAATTACCCATGAGTATGCGCGGAAAAACGATTCATGCTGAATGCCGATGCGGAAAATCTAAGCTTTCTAAAAAAAATTTATTATGGACGGATCTCACTTTGAAAATGAGCTGTAAATTAATTTAAGGCAACGCTAGATCTAGTATTCTAATTGATTTACAGCTATAAAATGTTTGCACTGATTAAAATGAAAATTTCAAATTCAAGGTTCATTTCCTGTTTATGTTTATTAATCTTTATTACAATTATTATGTAACTTTTTGTGTGAATGTTGTATCTTGATGGATAGCTAATAATGTGTAGATGTTTTTAAAATGTTCTGCCGTCCAAGTACATTGGTGATTTTTTGAAAAAAAATACACTTTATTCCAAACAACATTGTAAAAATCATAAAAAATGTAGAGTTTTCTATCTCTTATTCCAAAACTATGAATGTTTTTATTTATTTTATTGTGTTTTATAATGTATTGGAGTAATCTGTAACTGGATAATAACTAATTATACTAAAATACGCCGTAGTTTTTTTTAAATCTTGTTTTGAAAGTTGTATTACCCTATTTTTTTAAAAAAAGGAAAAAAATATAACTCGTGTTTGGTTCACTTTTTTCCCGCATACTCATGGGTAATTAGTTAGCTAGTGACCTCATCTACACCCCCTTAACGGGATCGGGACACATTTCCAATAAGCCTGTATACATACAGTACTACCAGTTATATACACTGGTGACAGAGTGCCCAGGTAGGGCTCCACCGTCTTAGCTACTTCTGCCGCCGTAATAACTCTATCATGTTACAGCCTGGAGCGTCGCCAACCTGCAGCATAAGTCCATACCTACTTTTATCGAATCTAGTCTACACGTTTAAAAAATATCATACTTCCACACTGGGAACTGAAATGGCACTGATAGCCGACGGGTCATTGCAACCATGTGAATTGTCGTAAAATCTTATCACCCTATCTCAATTACGATATTAGTGACAAAAAGACCTACGTTCGCTTCTTTCTATCTACTTAGTTTATTTATTTACATTTTAAGATTGTAATTCATAATTCAAATTGAAACAAATATAAAACTATTTTTTTGTATGAACATTAAAACATTATGTAGGTACATAATTAAATAATTGTTGCTTATAAATATTAAAATACTTGCACACCACATTGTGGTAGAATATGTTGGAAAGTTTAAATAATTTTGTAACAACTTCAACACGCATATTCCGCAAATAAATATATTTTTCTATTTTCTTGACATTTTAGAAGGCCTATCTTTATCTGTGGATAGGTTATTAATATTGGCCATAAGGCAGCATGTTGCCTACGTTCTTGACCGCGACGTTGGTCGAGGGGTTAGCGCACACGCCTTGCTCTTCCGAAAAACCACAAGGCTAGGGCTCGAATCCCGACAGGGGCAGGCATTGGTGTTATTAACATAGGAGTTCCGATTGAGTGTATGTAAATGTCGCTGGTATATCTTCGATGAAAGTTATGTTTACATACATTAGTATATTTTACATTAGGAGGGCTTAGGAAATTACACAATAAATAAGATCCATAAGTGGATCTTATTTATTGTGTAATTCTCTTTCTTTCTTTAATTCTTTATTGTACACAAAAATTCAAACAACAAGTAAATATGTAAAATTATACAAAAGGCAAGCTTATCTCTAAAAGAGATTTCTTCCAGCAAACCCAAAATAAAGAGAATGCATTAAAGAAATGTAGAACATACAGTGCACAATACAAAAACTTACTGTACAAAAAAATACAAACTAATTATGACTAAAGTGCCAACATGCTAATTAATTACACACCAATACGCTCCATTACTGCCTTTTTGAAAACTGTTTATGGTTCAATACTCCGATGCCGCCTAGAGGCGTACACACAAGAGAATCTAATAATGTATGAGGAAAAAAAATTAATAAAGTATATCTTTGTAAACAGAATTTATATGTAACAAAAATTACATGTGAGTACTTATATCGACGATACAATAATTACCCGGGGTCGTAGGTTCTGGGAAACCTTATAATTGATATTTATGAACTGATTTTAGTGTAGGTAAAGAGAGAGAGAGAGAGAGAGAGAGGCCTTAACTCTGGGGGATTCTCGGTCCTGGGCGCTCCACCCCTCCTGGTGTTCCTTTGTATGGTTCCAGGGTACACGCTCGACTTAGTGAATCCCGTCAGGCTCCAACTGGAGGGCGTTATTATAGGAATCTCCTATATGTGCAATAGGTAGGGGTAGGTTAGGTACCCGTACCGTAGAACCCTGAAAGTCGAAAGCAGGAGTCAGGGAGAGGTGCCAAAAGGACATCGACGGGAATAGGAGGATCTACATTTGCAGATCTCTCACAATATTCCCGGCGACGTAGTCTTGGGACCAGCCCCCTGAATAACACAGAAGAAAAGTACATAATATATATACATAGCATTATAAGCTCTTGCGTAGGGATGTCGCCCGGTCTGCTAGAGAGGAAATAGTTTCATACTATAATTAGATAAACATACATTTGAATAAATACATAAATAATTATTCAAATAAATATATAAGCACAGTAGCAAATTGAATTAATAGAAGTTTCTTACCTAAGGCGGGTGTATGTTGGTTTATTAGCACTTTTATAAATATATTGGCTAACTGTAGCCTTAAGTGACCAACTATTTATTTATTTGGTAGTTGCCTGCCCGGCAGCGTAAGGACGGTGCACAGGCAAAAGGCAACCTCGCTGGGAAGGTCCCGATAGAATATGAAGTACGGCCTCGTGGTTAGGTGAGCTTATATAGATCGCGCGCTAATCACCGAGAGGCGAGGGGTAAGGGGTACATCGTACGATGTGTTGTTTGTGCGGCTTTTCCAGGAACGTTGGTGGTTCTTATGGAATGTTTTTTATAAGTACCCACAACGTGACACCGAATTTCATTAGGCAATTAATTCCAGTGTTTCACAGCATTAAAAGTAAAAGAATAGTTATACGACTAGTACTTAGTAGAACTACAAGGCAATCTAAAAATTCCACGCAGGTGTGGTCGACAATCTGAATCAAAAGGGTGTAAAAATGAAAAACGATCGTACAGATATTCAGGAGAAGCAGCATTAAATAGAACTTTGTAAAGGAAACAGAGACAATGAAGGTTTCTACGCTCACGAATGGGAAGCCACTTAAAACGCTCTCTGAACATGGAGATATGATCAAATTTCTTCAGGCCGAAAATGAAGCGGATCCCTACATTTTGCAGTCGCTCAAGTTTATTAAGGCATTCCTGAGTAATATCATACTAAATATCAGCATAATCCAATAATGGAAGATTAAGTGCTTAAATCAACATTATCTTTGTTTTGAAAGATAGAATTTTTTGTAAGCATTACATAGAATGAAAGGGGTTTTTAGAGATTTTTAGAGATTTCAGAACCAGTTCACTACTAAACCAAATGAAGAATATCTCACACGGACCGCCTTCCGCCTAAGGCCACAAACGTTGTGCTAGCACAGGGTGTGCTATCACAACTTCTTCTTTGTGTATGTTCTTGTTCATAAATACAAATAATTTTATTTGGAACCAAAACAAGTATACATGAATTATATGAGTGTCGATGACACACGCAGAAGTATAAAACTGTGTTGCATATATCAACGCCCTCCTCCAGAAAACAATCTCAATGATGATTTTAAACGTATAACGTATAACGTATATAACATTTAAGAGTATATATATGCTTAATACTAACATGAATAGATTTTTGGTGTGTGTCTCTCTCTCTCTCTCTCTCTCTCTCTCTCTCTCTCTCTCTGTGTGTGTGTGTGTGTGTGTGTGTGTATGTATGTGAGTGTGGGTGTGTGTGTCAGTATGATATGAACGATATATGCAAGAGTTAAAAACCGGTATATGATTATATGATTAGATGTGTTATTTATACTGTACTGAGAGGTATTCCGTTTCTTGATAAGACAAACATTTATGCCCTTCAGTGCATTTTAATTTACATTCATATAGTGTAAGTGAATAAATATTTATGTGTTTATTTAGGCTATTGTAAAGAAATGACCTAATGTAATAATAATGACGATTTGCAATGCCAGTACGTCTTTTTTCAATAGTGCAAACTTTATCAGATCGTCTCTTTGTGTCATTAAGTTTAGGGTCATAAGAAAGACTAGAATGTTTTTTCAAAACAGTGTGCAATACGAAAAGCTGCCTTACTGTCAGAACCTTACATTGCGAATATAAATCTGTGGTGGGGAAACGAAGAGGTTTTCTGGTGAGAACCTTGAGCACTGCCCTTTGCGCTTTTTCTAAGCGTAGCATATTTGATTTTCCAGAGCCACCCCAGAACGTAATACAGTAAGAAATTATAGACTGAGCTAAAGCATAATATACTGTTTTCAGATATTTGAAGTCTACAATTTCTCGCAGGCTTTTAAAAACATATATAAGTTTTCGAATTCTCGACGTTGTTACTAGTATATGATTTTTCCAAGCCATTGTACTGTCAATCATGACACCTAGATATTTAACGCATTCTATTATTATGCAGTTGGCGTCCGTATCTATGTCACACTGATGAGCGCGCAAAATAAAAGAAAAGGGTTGGGAAGCCACACAAGCAAAGGCAACATAATTTGTCTTAGAATGGTTAAGTGTTAAGAGATTGGAGCATAACCAATTTTAAATAACGCATAAGGCATTTTCTGCACATTCTTTTACTGCTGACCACGTGTGACCTTCAATCAGAAGTACTGCATCATCAGCGTAAACTATAATTTTGCAATTTTGGATTAACAGATTGCACAACTTATTTACGTATATTAGATATAGCGTAGGCCCCAAAACGCTACCCTGAGGAACTCCATATGAGGCATTTAGCGTTGCTATTGATGCTGGAACTGAAACTACCTGGGTTCTGTCTGTAAAGTAGCTGCGAAACAAATCATAAACAACACCTATTATTCCAATAGATTCAAGTTTATAGACTAAAATGGGGATAGAGACAGGATCAAACGCTTTTGAAAGATCCAGAAAAATATCAACAGTTTTCAATTTACCATCAAAGTTTTTCACAACCGTATCAGAAAGTTCCAATACAGCGTCTGCTGTAGATTTACCACGTCTAAAGCCAAATTAATTTTTAAATAATATTATTTGTACGTAAAACTGTGAGTAGCCGTTTGTTGATTATTTTTTCGAAAATTTTTGACATTACATTCAAAACAGAAATAGGTCTATAGTTATCGATACTATCTTTATCACTAATTTTAAAAATAGGTTGAACAACAGCTTTTTAAAACATTGTGGAAATATACCGGTAGAAAAAGATGCATTGAAAATATGATTTAATAAGGGAATAAGGACATGTTTGGTTGCTTTAACTACAGTTGTAGATATCCCATCCCAGCCAAATGCATACTTATCCTTAAGTTTTACAATTTCACGGTCAATTTCGTCGGAGTCTACTCTAAACAAAGCCATGGAATCTTATGGTGTATTCGATGTTGAAACCGAAGAAACTAATTGAGAGAAATTATTGCTACCTTTGAACTCGGAAAGTAACTTTGTGGCCATATCATTCCCAACATTTACAAAATATGAGTTAATTGCATCCAGCGATGCAGAAGGGTTTGTGGAAGAATTAAGTAGGTTGCTATCAGTACTAGATTTTTTATTTCTATTTGCAAGCTGATTTATCTTTTACCATTAGCACAGCTAGGATTGAGACAGAAAATGTTAATATGAAACGTTCTCACAATGGACAGTACGTGTATCTTCGTTGTTGGTTTGAGCCGGAATAGAGCGCTCTTCCGGCGGTGACATAGCCATCGAAATATGGACGGTATGCGGAATAAAGTTTGGCAGATCATTTCTATCCACCAATATCAAAAACACAGATCAATAGATGCATTATCTATCTATTTCTATTATACTGGTTAATTTTTAAGTATACCCGTGTATAGTGTCGTTGACTAGCACTCCTAATACAAGCAATGCTGTTACTCTGCGGCGACATCAATTTGTATGAATTGTCCCTTTTCATTTGTTTATTCTTTTACAAAGACCAACACTGGTAAATAAAAAAATCCATTAGAAAATGAAAATCATATATTTCCTTCAACTTAGTACATAGAAGTTTAAAATAAAATTACATAATACAAATACGTTACTTAATTTATAAGTCTTTAAAATAATAAAAATACAAAAGTCAATTTCTAAATGAACGTAACTGTGTTTTTCATACAATATTTTGATTTTATTATAAATAGGAACTACTCATTGCCGAAATTTAAAAAATCAAGTTTTATTTGAGTCCATTGAAAAATTAGTGAAAATTCGGAATTTAAATGATAAAGCTGACAAAATTGCAGCAAAAACACCGTCATTTTTAGAAAATAATAAAGATTTGTCTTTTTAAACGATTTATACAAATAAATCACACCACCTACATCCCAAATGTTTTATTCTTGCTATCTGGTCAATGTTAAACCTAAAAGCATTCCTTCATACAGTAATTAAATTTCTAGTTTTGAATCTAGAAATAACATTCCAAACTCGAATTTCAGCTGATATTATGCTAATAAGTCAGCTGACATTTTTTATGCTTTAAGGTACATTTTCGTACGCCGTTAAACAACAAATGTACTCAAATATCAATATTAATATTACATTTAACATATATCGAAAAATTCAACATGTATTTATTGAAAACCAGGTACTACATACACTAAAGGTCAATTCATACTAGAGCAGAATCTAAGCGTCAATTTGAAAATTAACATAGCAAATTCGCACTTCACAACGATAAACCATTTTTCTTCTAAGATAAAAAAGGCGAGCAAATTGAACAAAATGCCACAGTAACAATAAATAACACATCGAAATCAATGAAAACAATTATACACAAGTTTTAACTCAACAATTCAACGGGCAACTGACATCCGTCAATACGAATTTAAAAGCAGACAAATACTCTCTTTGGAATTTTCGAATTCGTGGAGTTTCCCATAACTTGTGAAGAATTTGACGCTTTGATGTGCTGCGTCTATGCGCTAGTATGAATGTATCCTAATGTGATTAGGGCCTGGAACGTGACGTCATAAATCAGTAATATTTCAATACTGCTTATTTACCCCAAATAGCGACTTTGGATTTCAAATAAACAAGGTTTTGTTAAATGGTAAGTATTGATTAGAGATGCTCATGATCTATGTTTTTACCAGGAACCAAAAACGACTACTGGTCTTGCTTCTATTTCACTTCAAGAGATGCATTAAAAGCAAAAATTGGTGAAGCCTGGCACTTCAATTAAATTATAATAATCGCTTCTGTGGTCTAGCGGTCTGGCGGACCGGGCCGTAGCGGACTTGACTTCTTGAGGCCCCGTGTTCAACCCCCGGGTCGGGCAACTTAAAAAACTAGAAAATGCGAATTTTCAATTTTCTAATAAAAATAACGTTGCTCGGGATTACATATGTGCCCGGATGGCGATAGGCTTGCCACCTATCACAATGTGGGACTTAGTGCCCTGGTTCTGCCTCTGCCTACCGTTTCGGGGATATGGGCGTTAAGATACTTTCAATAATTCTATGCTTACGATATCATATTCTAATTATTTTTGGTAAAAATATTAACTAAAGTAGTTAATGATAATGCTAGTCAGTTTTAGTTTTCTTTACAAGACTTTAACTTTTATATCCCAGTATGCATTTGATATAAATTTATTAAATAAATAAACATAACCATATTCATATATTTTTGCACGTTTGTGCCTTAAGAATAATCTCACAAACAGCTTTAATTTTCAAAACAATGTTTACAAAGTAACAAACACTATTTTATGTCACAATTTCACAAGTTATGATAACATAATGTATAAATTTGGATAAGTAAATAAAATATTTTAATAACACAACATTGAAAAGGACCAAATAAAGTCGTTATTTTGGTGTAGTATGTTGAAATAACTGATTTTAGGCGCCACGGAACAACCCTTGAATAAGGCCGATTTCTCAGCTATGATCCATATAGATCCATAACTGTAAAATCAGTCATGCATTCGAGTAACACGTATTTATTATTCCCTTGGACTTTACATTCAAGTCAGCAGTGAACACTGGGCCACTGAATAAAGCAACACTTTTACATCGTAAAATGTATTTCATTGGACTCCATTTTAACATCTACATCTACCTTATAAAAGTTTCCAAAAAGCTAATTTAAAAAATGTATACAATTATGAATTGACACTTGATACCGTTAAAATGAATACACGAAGACAATAATCTCACACATTCTAGCACATGTTTCTTACCTAGACGCAACGTATAAAGGACCTCCAGACAGTTACCTTGTTAGTTGTTTTTTTAATTATTCGAAGTACATTAGTTGCAATGAACAAAAATAAAATATTACTGAAATATATTATACTGGTGTACTAAAGATTTTTTTTAAATAGAGAAAATATCTTTTTTTTCAGTCAAATTGTTAAAAGTCCATTTAATATTTGTTTTAGGCTTATATCAAAAGGGTCCCTTTACAAACTTTCCAAAAATAATGCTTCCAATTATATTTTTGAACCTTTTATTAATTACTTTATATAAGGTCTTTCCAAATTAGTGCTCAAAATTGTTCATATTTAAGTACAATTGTTAAAACAGACACAAAATAAATAAATTTTAGCAATTTGATATTTCTTATTTTCGTGCTCAAGTTCAATGACCGCGCGAGATGCATGGATATCAGCTAAGAGCTTCCCGCTACGATAGCAATTTTTTTATTATTCTCCACTTTTTTAAGTACGTACACTGCGTCCCGTTACGTACACGTTAATTCAATTTAATTTAATAAAATTCATGAACATAAAATTTTACACAAGGGACATTCAAAGCTTGATAATAATAAAAAATAAGACTGCTTATTTATTTCCAATAGCAAAAGGTAATTTTCAAAGTTAATAAAATAAATTTTAAAGTTGCTAAGTCCATTATGGCAAAAGATTACTATCAGCAGGTCCCTATAGTTGCCTCGTTCTTGCATTTAAGGTCAATTCCAAAAGTCCATACATGGTTTCGCATATAAACGTTCTGTATGGAATTTGGAACTAACTTTATATAAACTATATATAGATATACATGACACATTACACATGATACACTTCCTACCGAATATAAGGCGATTCTGACCAGTCCTTTGTCTTTTGTATCAGTTCATAACTTATTACTACCAAAGTAAGCTTCAGGGCTTCACGCTTTCGATGTGCAACAACGTCAATCACTACACTAACGAGCACTGACGTTATGGCGGCAGAATAACAAATTTGGCTATCTGTCAGTTTACTCTTGCCTTAATTTATTTTATAAATAAAAACATTTTTCTCTGATACAAACAGTATTCTTAAAACTAGAGCGGTAGTACATACATACATATATTCAGACCAGGTTATTTGCACGTAAAGCAGAGTATCGAATGACTTTCGAGAGATTTTGGACACTCATAACATCACCCAAGAGTGGTAGAATGGTAATGTTGCTAACATTTTTTTATTCGTAAATAATACGTTAATCATTGTTTTATTATAAATAACATAAAAAAACATGGAGATATCTCAGTGATTACCGTTTTTAGTAACACGTATATTATACATAAGTACCTTACATATACTGTTTTCACTGGTACTAAAATATGAAAAAAAAATGTGTGGAAACGAGTCATAACTTTCATAATTACATTCGTTATCTTTAACTTGCTTAGGTACTCGTAGAGAGTGGACAAACACACATACGACAGCACGTAAACGTCATGTTAATATATGTCAGCTTATAACATATAACTATAATATCATTTTTTTTTCAAATATTCGAGTAAAAATCAGGTCCCACGATTGGAGTGTCATTTTACCATTTAGGATTCGTTTTCCTCCATTTAAATCGAGTAAGAAAAATAAAATAACTTATTAAAAATGTTGCATTTTATAAATAAAAAAAACACCGTTAAGATGTTCAGATGTATACTTGAAGATAGAAATTATTTGGATTACGTTCAGGCTCTCTAGTCGCTATTAATATATAACATGATTAGTCGAATTATTGACAATAAATTCAACGGTTTATTATTCTGAATAAATTCATAAAAAATGTTATATTATTATGTTTATTGCAGGGTTCAAAAATATTAGATAGTTATTGTCTTTTTTAATGCTGATTTTGAAGATTAAATTTTTAATTTTTAACTTGTAGACTATATTACATCGAATATTGTTTAACAAGATCATATTAAAATCAAGAAAATTATCATGAATTACCAATTTTAAAAATCACCAGATCGAACCCTTGTTTATTATTTGCTATAAAAGATAAATTGCATCCAGTTTCATGTTACAAGAGTAACGAGAAGTGAATAAATAAAAACGTCCACATAACTTAATAACTCAATTTCACATTTAACTGCAACAAACTGCTCATGTTAATGAGCAATTTGTTAAATGTTACACGGAAAAATAAATCAAGAATCTCCGTATTGGGACTTAGTTAAGAAACACAATATATGAATCACAATTTCACACAAAAATAATTTTACAAAAGAATTTTAATTAGCATATGTAAAAAAAATTACGTAAAAATATATTTATAATGGCAGTGTACGTATGTGTAAAAAAAAATACACGAGACGATAAGATGAAACCGAGAAATAAAAAAAGCCTGGAGTTGTAATACGGTTTTTCTGATAAGTCGTCTATACTAATATTGTAACGAGGAAAGGTTTTATTTTTTGTGTTTGAAATGAATAGGCTCCGAAACTACTGGACCGATTTAAAAAATTCTTTCACCTTTAAAATGCCACATTATCCCTGAGGGACATAGGCTTGGTTTCATCAAAATTGGTGCAGTAGGCGAAGCTACGTGAAACTGCTTGTGTTTAATAATTTGAACATATTAACTTTCCGTTTAAAAATAGACATAATTTCAGATACAAACCTTTTCATTACTGACAAGATTATGTTAATGTCAAAACGATGAAAGCAATTGAAATCCAAGCATAAATGAGTCAGTAGTCAGGTTTACAATAAAAAAGTTAGTTTTAGTTTAAGGCTTAAGACCGATCAAATTATAGATTTTAATCGTCAAATAAGTAAAATATAATATGTCAATGTTATAACATAATTTAATTGATTTGACGATATATACAATTTCAATAAATATTACAACATTTATAATATTATTCATAAGAAATAAATTAGTTAAAAAGAAAGCTCAAAATTACAGTTGATTTTTAGAAGAAACGTTTCTTCCTTTTTTTTAAAGATGGTTCAAAAAAAGAAAGCAACACTGTCTTCTTCCCTTTCTGGCTTTGTCTCATTTTTCATATACACAAAATTTAATTTTCCCTATTTTTATTCATTTAAATAAATAAAAACTAACATCTACGCTCACGTAGATTTTACGTTATAGCTTATATCTCTAAAGTTAATTCAAACTAAGCGGAAAATTGCGTTTAATTTTAACACAGCATTGTTTCCTATTTAACAAATAAAATTAAGCGCAGCAAACAATAACATCTCAGACAATGGTGGTAATTTTGTTGTGCACTCACTAAACTAATTTTAAGTTATCCCTGTCTTCTTTCAACGAAAGTAACAGAAGGAGACAAAACACTTTTAGTGCTGTCAAATTAGACGGTACACGTCATTTCTACAGACGTTTAATCTATCACTCGGAAAATGTTGATTAAAAACATCACGATTAGACATGTCCGCACCAATCTGACACGTCTAAACTGTTCCATCTCTTTTGTTTTTGTTTCATTTGAGAAAGATAGCATGCATCTAAAATTAGTTTAGTTTGTGAACAGCAGAATCACCACCAATGGACAGCTGTCTCCGAGTTTTTCAACTGTAATGGTAATACATTAAGAATATATTTTATTAGCCTTTCACAGCTTCACTTAGTTTGAACTGTACTTCAGAGAAGTTATATAGAAAATCTGTATATTACAAATAGGGTGAATTCGGGATAAACGAACTTACCTACCAATTTCATACAAACTGTTTCAACCTTACACACGTTTATTATAGGATTGATTGTAACATCATGAAGCAACATTATTTCAAATATTTGATTAGATCTATTTTTGTTTTATTTGATTAAAAAAAATAAGTAATTATCTTCAAGTGCGTAAGGCCCCAATGATTAGCCGAATGTGACGAATGGCAAAACTATCGCTAACTAGCCAATCCCATCCAAACCAAATATTTTTTTTTTATTTTATAACACAACATAACAGTGCAAATAAACTACCTTATTACACACACAAGAAATACAGTTTCAGTCGCTGTACACAGTGAGCAGTATTAATATAAAATTACTTTAGTTTGTCGCAACAGGCCCAGAAAATGGAGGATATTTACTGTCAGTCCCATTTCAAGTCACAAAATTTTAGTTCAGCAAATTCAGTAATTACAATGTGTATTATTAATCTGTCAACAGATTAGGTCTAGTCCAATTATCCCGAAACTACCCTTCACAAAAACATTTTCACAACCTTCATATTTAAAAACACTGAGTCGAAATATCCAATCCTATGACATTCGTATAGGAATCATAATTTCAAATTTTGTTTCGTCGCGAAAATTCACACTTTACATTATCTAAGCACTGAGATTGAGGTGACATTCATGAATTGTTAATAATATAACTTATATTAAATTCAGTTTGAAAACTGAAAAAGTAGTTCAAAATATACAACTAGGGACATAACATTTTAGATTTGTACAGATTGTAGATATTACTAGCGGTGCGTTTCAATATTTATGACAAAATTTCAAAAAACTTCAAAATGCCGGATAAAGCAACTTTGATACGTATAGAACATTGTGAGTGAAGGATTCGATCCTGGGATCCCGGTCATATTTTAGTCTCGAAATTTTCAGGATTAAGTTTCATAAATCCCGGGATTTTCGGGATTTACAATTTTTTTAAAATGTAAATAACAATGTACGTGAAACGAAACGTCCTTACTTTTATTTGACGTTTTGACGACCATCTTTTAAACACTGCTGATTTCATTTGTATTTGCTAAAGACCGGTACCACAGTACTACGTGTAAAAACCGCTTTACGCTGTGTAATTATTGATATTTTTTGTTAATTGGTGATAATCAATGAATTTATTAAATAATAACAATAATTATGTGCCCGAGTGAATATAGATGAAAAATAACGAACGATATCTTGTGTAGAGGTTATGTTTATATCAAGGAATATAAATACTTTTTAGCAAGAGGTTTATATTGTGTATATATACTAAAATGTTATTTTCATTTCAGTTAAATTTTAAGTAGAAATTTATGTCATTACCCAAAAAAAGTTTTTATGTCAAACATAAAAAAGATGAAGATGTTTCGTCAGTGTGATCTATTTAATTTATAGATATTGATCTTTTTGACATACCTATAGTATTTTATATATTTTTTTTTAGTTTATTGTAAAAAAAATAAAGAAACTAGGCAACTCTATAGTAAGTATCAGCCAGTCAGTTTATCAGAATAAGTATAGTTTTGGTTTGTTTTTTAAAGATTTAACTAAAAATTAAAAAAAAATGGTTTGATGTTTTTTAACTGTCTTTTTCACCAATGTACAATTCACCAGTCCCGGGATTAGCTGTAGACAATCCCAAAATCCCGGGATTAGAAAAATTAACCGTGAGCGTTGGTTACGGACGCAATACGACATGAAAGGCACCTCAAAGTCAGTGTGTGTGGTGGGGGCGATGGCGCCGGTCAGACGCCGAGCACGCACACGCCGCGGTTGCGCCGGGGTCACGCGAACGGACGCTTCTTGTCCGCGATCTCCTCCACGAACTCGGCTATGAACTCTCTGGAATCAACAAGTTTCATTTGTGACTCGCTTACAGAGTTTTGGCGCCATCGAGAGAAAAGATGGTCGAAGTTTTTTTTATAATTATTGAATTTCGTGTTAATATTGAGTGAAATTAGTCAATTTTGGTGGCATTTTGTACAATTTTGTTCAGTGAAGGTGCACAAATGAAATAATCATGAAGAAATAAGCGAATCGTATATTTCCTCGTTGCCGCTAAAACTCATTACATGAGCTTGTGTAAAAAAGGTCACCGTTTTACCCAAGAGCCTGACATGACTTATTGACGACTTATGACTGTGATGAATTATTAAAATTAATTGAAATTGATATAAAATTTGATGCAAATTACTACTTGACTAATGGCTAAATACTAACGTGAAGGCCAAAACCTAAAGAAAGAAGAAGACTCGCTTACATTTGTCGGGGCTACCCCCAGCAATGAGATTGAGAAGTAATAATTAAAATGTATCAGACAAGTTCATACATTATGAAATGATGGCCGGTTTAATAGAAGTTCTAAGGTCCCGGTGGTAAGCAGTGGGAACTTTCGTAAGGCTTGTCACATTTTGTGTCATTTGGAATACTTCTCATCACAACAATTACACGAGTTCCTCGGAATTGGCAATGTAAAGGCCAATTCTACATCTGTCATTTATATACAGGGTTACATTTCAAGGACCAGCCAAATTTAGATTGAGGGTTGGAAGTCGATAAGACTTTCGATATTCAAAGTAATTAAATTAATAAAAGTAATGTTTATCTGGCGCAAAACACAAAATGTATGGTTACAACGTAAACAAAACATTCAATTGGTACCCGCCGACCGCAATCGCATGTGCAGGCTGATGACGTCATAACTCGTACTAGGTACGACATATCGTAACAAAAAGCTAAGAATTAACGCAGACTATTTTAAACTATTGTTTATAAAAGTAAATATTACAATTTGTCAATATCATTTAAAATGCATTATTAGTTTTACTCCCTCGTATTTAAATTTGGCCGGTCCTTTGAAAGTAACCCTGTATATCATCATACGGCGAGTAGTGTGGAGGTATATACGTACTTGTATATGAGTGGGTCCATATTCCTGGCCAGCATGTAGAGCAGCCACCAGTCCCCGACGTCGGTCCGCTGCGAGACCTTGACGGCGGCCTCCAGACTGATGGTGCGGGAGCGCGCCTGCAGCAGCCGCGGACGCACGGACGGCACGAAGATTATCACCAGCCTGCGGACACAACACCCTGGGTCAACATCTCCGCTGGAGAATCTATTATGCCTTACCTTATTTTACGTTAGCACGAAAACTAAAGTTTCAATCATGACTACACTCACTACAATCTATCTAAGCCTTGAATTGACGATTTTTTATGTATACATGCCCTAATATCACCCATTTCGAGTCCACCCACCATTGTACGTACTTTAAACAGAGATTTAAAGAAGGAAATGAGGTAAACCAGGGTTACCTACATCACTCACATTAATCATCATCTTCATCTCGTACGCAATGGTTTTTAAGGAATTACAACATAGCCTTATAGGGTCTGCTATTATTTGAACCTCTTATTGTTAAAGGGTCGTCAATTAATCACGCGAGGCTCGAAGGAAGTTGAGGGTAAAAAACCTGACTTTTTGAAACATTGCCAGGGTTGTAGTGAGAAATCACGTAGGTAATTATTTTTCATTGAAGGCGCGAATTCAAAACTCCAATTATCCACATGCTAGTGTTGAAGAAAGGCTTGCTAATCTTTGATCCGAAAGTATTTTCTTTTAATATTTTTAAGCAAGTCGAACCAACCTCAAAGTCTACATGTGATTTTGGTTAGGAGGGGGAGAGGGGGTAAAATCTTAATCTAACCCTCACCATGTAGCACCAAGAAAAAAAGAGGTTTAAAAAATGTTAAAACCTTATCCGTCTCTTACTACAAAAAATGTTAACACTTGTTGAACACATGTTTTTCTAAACACTGTCTAAAATTGGATTGTCAACCAATAACATGCTGCCACGTCATTCACGTGCAGTACTTTATTGGCTGGATGTCAATTTTAAACAATGGTGGTAATTTTGTTGTGCACTCACTAAACTAATTTTAAGTTATTGCTGTCTTTTTTTTTATAAGTTTTTGCTGTTTTTTTTTTCCATTTTATTTTCACAGCTTAATTTTTTTTTGGGTTGGCTGGAAGAAATTTCTTTAGAGATAAGCTCGCCTTTTGTGCATTTTTAACTTCTCGTATATTTTGTGTATTTTAGTTTTTGTGTGCAATAAAGTGTTAAATAAATAAAGTAAAAGAAAGAGACAAAACACTTTTAATGCTGTCAGATTAGACCGTACACGACATTTCTATAGATGTTTAATCTATCACTCGGAAAAAGTCGATTGAAAACATCGCAATTTGACATGTCCGGACCAATCTGACATGTCTAAAATGTTCCATCCCTTTTGTTTTCGTTTCACTTGAAAAAGATAGCATGCATCTAAATTTAGTTTGTGAACAAAAGAATTACCACCAATGTTTAGTTAAAAAGGAGTTTTTTTTTTTAGATAAACGGATAATGTATGGACGGCCCTTAACCTAAACATCAGACTTTCTTTACACATTTTTGCCGAAGAATCAAACATATAATAATTATTTGTAATAAAATTCAAACCATAGCGGTTTTCAGAAATTTTATCAGCAATCAGGATTTAACGTACATGAGGTTCTAGGATGTTCATATCTCACCTGTACACAACAAGCAGCACCAGTATCATCGCCAGAATGATGTACCAGAACCATAGGAAGATGAACGTCTTCTCGTTGACAATATTCAGGGGCAGGATGCAGAGACTGTCGTGTGTCTGGATCGAACCGGAAGCCCCGAACTTATGGAATGTGCATTTTGTCACCCTCGGGAACACGTAGATCATTGTGTCGTATCTGGAATCATTACGTTGCATGTAAACCTCCATGTCGAATCTCATCAAATTGGTAAGCCATATCTAAAATATGCGACCAAAACATGAGGACACACAATAGTTTTTATTATTATAAGTATGTACTTCATTAAACTTCTTTTTTTTCAACGTATTTTTATTTTAGCACTTGCCCTGTGCTTGGGATAAATGTTCTATAAATTTTTAAAGAAAGAAAAAATTTCGCCCCAGACAGGATTTGAACCTGTAACCTTTCGTCTCAAGCCGACGAATGCTCTAACCAATTGAGCTACTGAGGATTCAAGTCCCGTGGCGAAAATTTTTAATTCCTTTCTAACCCGTGTAAGTGTGTGTGTGTGTGACATAAAATAATTCATTGTTTATAAGGAACTAAGTGTCAATTACTCGATGGTAATGTGTTGTAGAGTATCTAAAATGACATATTCTATTACAATTCCCAATATTGCATAAATCGAGTTTCAAGAGTAACTCTACTGGTCCCACATAAAACAGTAAGAACAAGAGCACACATGGCACTAGTAGTTAAGAAGAGGTCTAGTAATTTAGCAGAGGTTCTTAGGTTTTAAGTATTTGTTACCTATGCTCTTGCGGCACTTCACTGAGGCCCAGCACCCTCGTGCCGTATGTGAAGAACTCTCCATTGAAGAAGCTGTTCATCATCCACATCTGCAGCACGATGTTGACGAGGCAGAGAAGCTCGCACCCCCAGTACCTTAGTGCGTATAATTTGTGCGTCTGAAATAGATTAAATAGTCGTTAATTTATATCTTAACATATATATTAACATATTGCGGTGTGGAGATGTAACGATCCCATCGCCAACAAGTGGAATAATCTAGTGATTGTTCCATTGCTGGATTATTTAATCAGTGCAGTCATTCAATGTCGGTAGAATCTTGACTGCTACCATTTTTTATCTACTTTTAAGTAACACATGCACACAAATCTACTGGTTTCTTTTTTATAGCATTATCAGAGCTTTACAAGTACCAGTATTAATACGTGATGCCAAAACTTTTGATCCCCTTTTTTTTCTTTATTTCGACATGCCAACAGCAATACACACACAATAGTACAATATAACACTTAAACATACACAAATGTTTGTATGTATCCCAATAAAAGGCATGCACAGCATTCTTAATAAAAAAAATATCAACCAACATGTTGCTGCAGATAATGTAACATAACTTATTGACAATACACCTAATAATGATAATACTAATGATAATGCTAATACAATTAAAATTTAAAGGTAAATGAAAATAATGTTATGCAGGAAGATACGCTGCTTTTAACTTTTTTTTGAGAAAAAGACAAGTGTCATTAAAGATATCTAAATCTTTTGCCATACCGTTTGCTCGATTATAGTCCAGACAAATTTTCGACAGAAAATTACGAAAATTGCGCAAACGCAGGAGCATAAAAGTTGACAAACTTATAATTCACATGTTGGAGAAGTGCAGAACGCTAATATTTAGGACTTATGCTTATAAAGTACATTAAATAATAAATAAAACTTCACCCACAATACCATGCATTTGACACACACAAACAAATATATTGATGATAACGATAAAAGATCACAGATGGCGCACGAAAGAGTTTGGAAACAAAGTAGTTGGTCTTGAGAAATGAAGATGGCGTTCTTATCAACAAGATATCAAAATTTATTATGGTCGAATTTCGACCAATGGGCGACCACTAGTGGAATATAATATTATGTAACAATCATTAGTTGCATCTTATTTTAGTGCTGAGTCCAGCAGTCGACAGCAATAGGCTAAAGCCCTATTTTATTTTGGGATTAGTAATTAGGACGAGAGATATTTATACTTTTTAACCTTAACTCTTTGAACTTTGAACTAAAATATAGACTACAAATAAATTACTCATCCTCAAGTAATATCTACAATAGATACGACATATAAACAAAAATGTATGCTTTATTAATATATTTTAAAAAACTACTATTCGGTTTAGTGATATGAAAAAATAATACAGAATCACCTTTAAAAAAAATATAAATCTAATTGCGTTACAAGCACACTAAAAAACATACAATCGAATAAAAAATCGAAAAAAAAGAACGTACATAGCCCCTTCTTTTTGGTTTCGGATAAAAAGGAAGCACGTTAGCAAAACAAAACACAAAAAATTGGGGAATACCGACACCATAATAAATTTTACAATTAAAATAGTAGTGTTGGTCCGGACTCCTCTGCAGAATAGACCATCTGCCTTCCTGTACCAAGCAGCTCGTAAAAGGCGAGCATAGGCTTACCGTCACTAGCACCGTGACATCTGACTAGGTGGCAGAGTTTCGCAGCGACTTACCCGGATTGGTACCACCGCTTTACTTATTCCTGCCGCCATAACGAGTTCCGGTTAAGGTAGCCGGTAAACTTACTTTTGCTCGAGGCCTACCATCCCAGCCTCAGGTTTGCAACTCACCATTACCACTTTTAGTGTCTGTAGGCGGCGTGAATTTCTTACCATCAAGAAAACCGTCTGCTTGTTTGCCTTTCAATATCATAAAAAAAAACTTGTTATCCTGATGTCTCTACGGGTGTCCCTGTGTAGCGCTGCTAAACACATAATTACAACACGTGGCCGAAGTCGTCAGCAACTACCACATTTATGTAGGTGTATTACGATTTACGTAGTCACCCCTATGGTTGTGGCAATTCATTATGTTTTTCTTTTGACCTAATACTTTCTAGCTCCTATTTGACCTATTTCGATGAAACGTTCCATAGATTTTACTTTTTTTATTTGATAGGAAGGAAAAATAATATTTGTATAGTTTTAAACTTATTGATATACAAATAAAAAACAGGATTTTTGTGTTTACTTTTGCTTTTTTTGGCTAGGATAGCCACACAAGCCTAACAGAATAGTCATAAATATCAACGTAAATACACAAAATAAACCCAAGAGACCTACCTATGTATAAAAAATACATATAAGTATATTTGTGTATATTTTTTTTTAATTTTCCAAATAAAAAATTACAAAGCTCTTTCTGGATTGTATATTATGTGCTGTACTTAGTTGGCGATAGCCTTGCCACCTATCAGATTGTGGGACTTTAATTTCCTTGACTAGTCGTGGGTGCCCTGGTACCTCTGCCTTCCTCCTCGGGGATACCGGCGTGAAGAAATAAAACATTATCCGTCTTACCAAAAAATATTTTGACGCCATTTTTCCTAAACACTGTTACACTGTTTAAAATTGACATCCAACTAATCAACATAATATTAGTTGGGAATACAATTTTAAACAAAAAAAAGTATCTTCACGCCCATATCCCCAAAGAGTTAGGCAGAGGCACAACCAGGGCACCCGCGACTAGCCGAAGACACTAAGTCCCACAATGTGATAGGTGGCAAGCACACATCCAATCCCGAGCAACAATTTTTTTTATTAGGATATTGGAAAAACCTAATTTTCTTTTTATTATCCGGGACTCGAACCCGGGACCCCATGCAGTCAAGTCCAACATCTGAACCGCTAGACCACAGAGGCGATTTTACACAATGTTTAGTAAAACTCGTGTTAAACGACCACTTTAATTTTTGGAAATAAGACGATCTAAACCCCACGCAACCTCATCAAACTAATTGGTTTTGCTGTTGCCAACAAACACCATCATTATGTTTGTAAAAAAATAGTTGTAACCGCCGAGGAAGTTACATCATAGTTTTTATAAAGACTCCATCAATTTGCTAACTATTTGTCATTTTTACAAGGAAATGTTTCCGTCCAAATTTATTATGCAAGTTACTATACATACATACTATACATATAGTATTTCTAGTACCTAAGAAATACAAGTACATCGCCCACTTATAAAATAGTTTTGTAACTTATAAGAAATATTGCAATAGAGTAGCCCACCCGAACCCAGTGCTAGCACCCGCGCATAAATTTACTAGACGGACATTGAAGCGGGCAAAACTGCAGACATTTCCACCTGAACTCGTAGTGTAGAACCACCGCAAGCGAGCGTCGTTAAGTATTACGTAACGCAATATTTGAAGATTTTTGACCCCCCCTCCACCCCTTGTAACGCACCATAATGTTTTTATATACCCCCCTCCCCCTCTCTAAACGTTACGTAACACTCAAGTTACCATTTTTACCCTAAAGTCGCAAATAGTTATATTATAATTTCTATCCTTGGCATACTGCGGTACTAATACTAAATAAAATTTATATTTACTACTAAATAAATAAGCTACTTTTTTATTAAAAAAAACAATGTTACGTAACGTGTTGTAAGCCCCCTCCTGCCTCTGTAACGAATCGTAACGTTTCACGAGACCCCCTCCTCCTAACCCCAAATTGCGTTACGTAATACTTGAACGCTCCCCAAGAAGTCGGGCCTATAATAGCGAGGTCTGGCAGATATATCTGAAGACTTGCTTGCGGGCATGTCCGTTTAGTGAATTCTTCGCTTAAGCACCGGGCACGGACATCCCCACCGAATTTAGAAGACCGCGTCATTTATTATCTAATCATACAAGGCATTACACGACACCGTCATCGCCGCTGGTTTAGGCCTGGTTGTGCCTCTGCCTACCTTTGGGAGATACCTCCCTCTGATTCCCGTTCACGTTTTAGAAAAAAAATATGGTCAGAAGACAAAGACACAATATAAAAAAAACCTGTTTTAACTGTATCTTTTATTTATGTGTAGTTTTAGATAACTTACACTAGAAGCATAGTGGTTCCCAATCGTTAAGGACAATAAAACACGCACTTAAAACCTTTATTTTTATTTTATGTATGTATATAATTATTTATTTATATCAAATCAAAAACTCTTATTAAGGATTTATCAAAAACAAGTTACTTCGAAATTGAAGTTTTTGGTGAAGATACACAAGGTTTCATTCGTTCAACGGTAACTTTTCTTCTGGCCAAATTTCCTCCCTGCATACGTATTAGTACCTAGTTACAAAATGAAACAATGTGGTCGTTTCCACGGAACCTACTATAATTATATTTATGTTTATGATATTAAGCTGTAAGTGGCAGTTACATGAGCGTAAGTTATCACTCACGTAATACTTGACGTGATGAAGCTCGTAATCAGTTTAATGTATCCCGTACATTTGAGGTTCTTCATGGAAGATAGGCTTAACAAGCACGCGACAGCTATCGCGGGACGTGACTGCGATATGAAATTATTTTTGTTCATATGTGTAGCATTGTTACTTTGCAGTCAAGAATTTCAACCACTGAATAAACTCTTTAGTTAATGCTTAGAATAGACAATGGGCCAACATACCGCAACTAAGTGGTCGCGAGGCGCGAATTTAATCAAACCCAAAATGGTTACAAACTACCAAAAATCGTGGTCTATAGATACAATAAATGTTATAGATACATCGCTTTCCTGTGGCCGGGGTGTTAGGACTAATGGCTAACTACCCGGCCTAACCTACCAAAACCTACTGGCTAACCTACCTAACGGATCGAAACATAACACTGTCGTTATGACGGAAATAAATAAGGTGGTGGATCCTTACCCGAGGAAGTTAAGCACAGCACTCTACCAGTAGTGGTCTTGTTGGCAATAACCCATTTAACCTTTGCCTGTCTCTTACGAGAAAGAAGGATGAATTTTAGCATTCATGCATCTGTGCATCATCAACAAACTCAATAGACCATGAACGTGTGACGTCACAAGTGAATTGAGTTGTGGGCATGCCCACTGTGCCCCCAACAGGGAATCTGCAATTAGTGATTGCTATTTACACCAGCAACAATCAACTAGTTCGGGCCTTGGAAGTAGGCCTGTATGTTTCTCCAAATATGTTGGACCAATGTGTACTGAGGCCTTTAGAAACTCTTTAAAAGGGATAAACTCAGATTCAGATTACTTTAGTTATAGGAACCATACACGGAATTGGGACCACACATCAAGATGATACAGCGAAAGAAGCGCAGCGGGTTTTTATTTACAAATAATTAATCGCACTTATTATTTTGTAAGTACAATTTGATGTCTAACGGCCTTTGTTAATAATGTTTCTCTAAAGATGGATTTCAAGCAATCTAGATAGCTGCGTATCCGCCGGCCTATCCTATACATAATTGCCATATTTATCATGTCCACAGATATGTTATTGGCAAGCAATAACATAAAAATGGATCAAAATATCAATCTTGGATATCAAGTTTTGGATTAGGATTGATTATTAATATTGGCCGTAAGACAACTGAATAAAAACAAAATACGATCAATTTTTTGCTCTGTGAATCTGTTCCTGTTGGTTATGGATTGGTAAACACAAGTTCAAGTTACTCCGGGTTTAGATAACGCGAACGCAAGAGAACGAACCACTTGTTCTCTTTCAGTCACTAGAAAAAGACAAAGAAGATTTTTATTTCTCAGTTCGATTCACCTTCACTTGGTCTATGATATCGAGAAGAATTAAAGCGGTGGTATCAATACATTAAACGATAATGAGGAGATGGGAAATGAAGGTCGCTATGCAAATTATCGTGCTCAGTAGCCCCCTGGAGGTCGGACACCCGCATACGGCTATCAAATATAAAAGCCCACTGTATCATTATAATGAATTATTGTAGCTATCGCAGACATCGACATATATTTCATAGATACGACCTCAAGATACTCACAGAAAACCAATCCTTGTGACAGTACTGAGTACTCTTTAAGTAATTGTATACAAATACATTACTCAAAAATATAATGTTTCCACTATCAAAGCAATTTATCC
Source organism: Calephelis virginiensis (assembly GCA_002245475.1). NCBI lineage: Eukaryota > Metazoa > Arthropoda > Insecta > Lepidoptera > Riodinidae > Calephelis > Calephelis virginiensis. The sequence continues at coordinate 118,786 of NJDC01001360.1, forward strand.
ATACATGACAACATATTGCAAAAGCGACAAAGAAGCAAAACAACAAAATTCACCAAAACGAAAATAATAATATTTAATCACCAAAACAACAATAATCATATTTCAATAATGACGATGACATACAGTGACTTAATACTGAAACTACTTAAACAAATTAGTGAAAAATATGAATTAATTTAATGAAATGTATTAAGACATTATTATTAACATTTTCAACGCCCTTAAATACAAATAAATACATATCTGTAGCGATTAATTATTTTTACCTTTTGTGTTTTAATAGTTTTGATAGAAAACGTTTTTTGTCTCTTTACGTAACGGTCCGGTTTGCATCTATCAGTATATGGATACAATGGTGGACGAAAGAACATCATACGTGACAGAGCATTGTCTACCTGCCTATTAGAAGTCTGTGATCGCATGTGACACTACTCACGTAACCGCGTGCTATCAAGTATTGCTAACAATGCCCATTATGTTCTAGACCCTGACACAAGTGCAGTCCTAGCGGCCTGTGCTCTCCTTATAACCCTGATTATATAAAGTATATTCACGCCCATATCCCCGAAGAGGTAGGCAGAGGTACAACCAAGGCATCCACGACTAGCCGAAGACACTAAGTCCCACAATGTGATAGGTGGCAAGCCTATCGCCAACCGGGCACATTTCCAATCCCGACCAACATTTTTTTTTATTAGATAATTGGAAAAATCCAATTTTCTTTTTGTTGGCCGACCCGGGATTCGAACCCGGGACCTCATGTAGTCAAGTCCAACACCCGGACCGCTAGACCACAGAGGCGATCCTGAATATATCACAAATTTTTTATCAAAAATTAATCACAAAAATTTCATTCACATATTTTGGGTTGGAATGCAAACAAAGAGACTAAATTTTTAGCTCTCTCAGCTTAAGCACCTTTACTACCTACCTGCCTACGCAATCGGAACACGATAATAGCCAGCAATGTTGTCATGTCAAATTAGTGAGGGCGATCCCTAAGCACTCCTTGTTAATAGGAAACACTGACCACTAAGTACGAGTCCTGACCACTTAGGTCGTTCAGCGTTTTCATCCGATAGCAAGCAAAAGTTACATGTTTCGCGGATGTTTTTTCATACACGTCTTTATATACATTTAAAAGATCGCTAGCTTACTTATATCTCTGATAAATTCATCTTTGACAGCCCTTAGATATGTTACATAAAAATACCTTATGATCGTTTAGACCAGAGGTTCCCAAACTTATTTCATGTAACGCCCACTTTGAAAATCAGTTGTTTTGTAGCGCCCCCCCCCCCTCGTTTTTTTCTTGTCAATAACCTCAATAACATATTTGTTGCGCCTAGTTTAAAAAAAAAACATTTTTTTCAAGATTTATACCGCCCCCCTCTAGGCTTCCAGCGCCCACAAGGGGGCGTTATCGCCCACTTTGGGAAAGGCTGGTTTAGACCAGGGGTGGGCAAACTTTAAGTAAATTAAAATAAATCTTTAAGCGGGCCGGTTAATTAAAAATACCTAAAAAGAGCTATAAGACGTTGTATAAAGATAACATAGGGCATTTTTTTTAATTTTTACAATCTTTTATTAAAATAAAATCGATGTATGAAGTCTTACTATAAGAAATACGCATTAGATATGTTTGAAGTATAGATCCAGTATCTTAATTGTACAAATTTCAACAGACTTTTAACCTTTCGGCCATTAACTTTTAAGGAGGTTCATATTTTATCTGAAAAAAAAAACTCTAGGTGGGCCGGATTAAACACTTTCACGGGCCTGATTCAGCCCGCGGGCCGTACTTTGCCCACCATTGGTTTAGACCCTTACCTACTAATTTTTTTTTTAAAGATTACAGTAATAACAGTAATGTGCCAATAGTAGACATTAATAGACTAATTAATTTACAAATCTCAATAATTTGGAGATTTCTATAATCGATAATTAAATATTACAAATGATAATTGACTACACGCATTAGGGTTGCAAATCGTTAAAACTAATTTGTCATGTTTTTATTTAATTACCAACAGGCTAGATTTTGTTGTGTTCGGCATTTATACGTTCCCTATCGCCGATATCTGATAAAAATAGCACACCCATTAGTTGAATCCAAATACGAGACTCCATAAGACTTCACTTAAATTCAAGATGAGTATGAGTACATGAAGATGTTATGATAATACTCCGTTGTTTACAATACACACCTGTGGATTCGCTCAATGGGATGTTTTCAAACATTACTATTATATATACCTAACTAGTAACACTTAATAGGCGGCAATTTATGGTCTTCGTGCAATAAATTTATCACAGTATAAATAACACTAACACAACTAACTACTTACTAATAAAATTAATATTCTATATACATATACACATCAAACTACAAATACTTATGTACGTAAATTTATTACACCTGCCATCTAGAAATAAAGTTATATAATATCATCACAGAAAAGGCTAAGCGTGAAGAGGTGACCCGTCACGTCTTAAAGGACCCTGATGATCCCAAAGCAACGGCAGACAAAAGTATCTTCAAAGAGACATACATCATCACCGTTCTACAAAGGCATAGCGGATCATGGTTACGAAAACCCATTTTCTACCAGTTCGGCGGAAATAAAGACTTCCCTAGTATGCAGTACACAACACCAAGGCGAAGTTCGCTCTCCCGGGAGATAACACTTGGTGCATTACATTTTGCGTGTGTGCGCTTGCGCATGTGTGAGTATGTGTATGTCTAATCCAATTAGGTAGTCTATCAGTTGTCAAAGTCCAGTGACATTGTGAAAACAACGCGGACATAAAAGACATAAATGTCACGTTTTTTTTTATAAACAAAGTTTAAAAGTAGACCTAACTTTTTTTTCTACGACCACATACTACGACCGGACCAATTTGTATACAGCCAATCTTCTTTTGAATACTTGTATCCGTGTACATCACTGTATCATGCTGGTACTTGACGAGGTAAGTGGCTATGGCAACGGACTGGTTTTGCTCAGATATAATAGTTAATTTTAAGTTGAATGGTGGTTGAACAATTATCCTTTTTTTTTGAATTGTTAACAAAAAATCGAACAGTTAAAACCATACATGCATAATAAAATGTAATTTTAATAAAATTGAAAATTCATATACTTAGGGTTGTCAAATTCAAGTACATTGAAAAAAAATTCAATGGTATTTCATTTTTTATTTCATGTCAAATTAGACACAACAACAAGTAAGTACCTAAACTGTTTCCAAGTTTCGAAGTCTTATTTTCAAAAGTCCAAATCACTTTTTAAATATCATTAAAATTCAAACAACAACTTTGTTATTTATTAAATATACATACATTTCTTCTAGACAAATACCTTACGGTGTAGGCAGGGAGTATCAAATGCCAAACCTCTCGATCCTGGCAGACCTGTCTAGCTTCCTCCACATTCATTTCCCTTTTCATCGGAAACCGTGTTTGTACACGCCGGTTTCGGAGACTTTTGACACCACCTCCGGATAATACCCGAACGATTTGATCGCGGAAAGTCAACCTAGGTCTCCCCGGGCACCTTCATCAATCCACATTCATTAAATATTTGTATTAAATATTTCTGTTTATAAGGCGGGTAACAAACATATAATTTTAATGATAAAGTTAGACAGTGATAATCTGCAACCAATTCACGTTTATATCTTACCACATAATATTAGGTACATTTGGAGAAGATTAGGAGAAAACAATATTACGAATGTCTATGAATGAGGAATGTCTAATGATAACGAAAGCCTTAAATTTCAATTGGCAACCCTAACTCCGGGTCGCAACAATAGTACATTATCAAAGCTCAAGTGTTATGTTTAGCCTCGTGTAGCGGTGTCAACGTGAACTGAAGCATCAATATATCGTATATCGGCGAATCCGACCCCAGATTTGTTTATACCCGTAGGTACAACCTTTGTATATACGTTTGCTACGTGAGCGGTAACTTTGTATATAATTGGGACCTCAAACATGCCGCTATCACAAGCGCTATAGATGAGAGGGCAATTTTGAAATTAACATTGTTACAAATGCGAAACTCTTGTTTGTCATTAACGTATAAGCTCCTGGGCAGTCTTTTTTTAAAATTTGATACGGAAACAGTTAAATTTTATAAAAAAGTTTAAGTTTGGTCAGAGCCTTGACAGGTTATTGAAGATTAAATAAACATCTAAGCAGAATAGGCCTAACAGAGGAACCTGACTGTAAATCTTGACTGGAAGCAGATGATACGTCAATACACAAACTCTGTGAGTACCCAGCACCCAACCAAGCAAGAAGCAGGCTGCTGGGTGGACACGTAGTGAATCCCCAGGACATTAAGTTGATAGGTTACGGAACTAAAGTAAACTTAACACTCGATAGAGTAAGAGGAGTGATCACCATAGCTCTATCTAAGTCGCAGTGGTCCTCGGGGTTAGCCGACCCAATCTCTTCTACATTAACAAATAATAAAAATGGAGACAGTCACAGACCCAAGGTTATGTTTCAGGGTGTTAAGTTTTTGATAGCGCTCTTTTCGCAGGAGAAACAAAAATTAAAAAGAGAGAGACGCTGGCTGAAGTAACTATTATTTACATAAATTTCAATAACCTTATAAGTTATACCTTACTTATAGTTAGTCGAGTGGTGTGCGTAGAGAGAGCGTGTACCCTAACGCCTAGCTTTGCCGGCTAACCGCTAGGTTCGGGTTTGATGCCCTACGGGGGCAGGCATTTGTGTGATGAAATGAAATGAAAATTATTTATTTGCGGAATATGTGTGTTAAAAAGTTGTTATAAAGATATTTAAGAATACAACATATTCTACCACATTGTGGTGTGCAAATATTTAGTTAATTTTAAGAAGTTACATATTTCTATAAAAATGTACATTTAAATCACAGCCCTTATTTAAATTTTAATAAACATTTTATTTATTTATGAACATAAGTTTCATAATTTGTTATAAATTATTTTAAAGGTAGATTAATTTTTAGTCCTATCTACCGTACACTACCGTACTGAATATAGATGTCTGTATTTCCGGGTATGACTGTTCATTAATATTTCTACCTGTAAGAATCATAGTCATATTTTTAAAGAAAGAAACACTTGTCATGTTTTACTTATCACTTATAATTTATTACTTTGTAATTAGTAGCCTACCGGTTTCGCTTGTACAGCATCATCAGGGCTAAAACTTAAACTTGACTTAAACTTAACTTAACTTTAAGTTTTAGCCCTGATGATGCTGTACAAGCGAAACCGGTAGGCTACTAATTACAAAGTAATAAATTATAAGTGATAAATAAAACAGTACAAGTGTTTCTTTCTTTAAAAATATGAATATTTGGAAGTTTTACCAAGCGCCGACGATGGAAAATATCAAGTCTATAAATCAATTCAAACTTTCAAAAATATTACTGATATTTTTATATTTTTTGATTCCCGTGTTGGTTCGGGCTTCGTTGCAAAATAGACCATCTGCATTCCTACCAGGCAGCACTTAAAATGCGAGCCTAGGCTTGCCGTCACTACCACCGCGACATCTCATTAGGTGTTAGAGTTTCGCATCGACTTGCCCGGATTGGTACTAACGCCTTATCTATTTCTGCCGCCGTAACGTCAGTGCTTGCCGTTGACGTGTTCCGGTTGGGAGGATTAGGTAGCCGGTATACCTACTTTTGCTCGAGGCCTAACATCCCGGCCTGAAGTTGGCACCATTACCACCTTTAGTGTCTCTAGGCGGCGTGAATTTCTTACCATCAGAAAATCCGTCTGTGTTTGCTTCCAATACCATAAAAATACTAGTGGTAGAATCATGGTAGAAATTATTTTCGTGAGCGTCTGTGTATACGTGTTAAACTTGAAAGTATCCTGTCAGAACGATGGACACTTTAGTCGTTAACAATGGATAGAAAAGTACAAAAAAGCAGCACCAGCTTGCGTCTGCACCCGTTACATATTATATTACTGAGCAGATGCGTGGCCTTGCGACACCTGGCGTATTCCATATCCCACCCCTGCTTTCTCTTGCCATGGAAATATGAAACTTATGGTGAAATGCTATATGAAATAGATTAGCACAAAGGATAACTGATTTAAAAGCTTGTTCCTGGATTTGCAATATTTCAATGCACTTATGAATGAATGAATTACTAACGCTATATGTTAGGTATATAATTTATGGTAAGTACCTAGTATCTCCAGTAACATATGGACAGACACAGTCTAAGCAAAAATTTCAGTTATAAGGATGTGACAACCCCATCGCCAGATAAAACATATCTACTAATCTTGCACATATAAACAAATTAATTACCATTTTAACTGGGACATCGCATCACTCATAACATATGGACACATTTTGCTACATCTTCAGTTATTGTCAGGAAAAGGTTTGTATGACAAAAATTCAATATTAATAAATTAGGACAGGATAATTATTTTAAATAAATTATTTATACTAATGGGTTAATTATTTATATTTGTGTAGTAAAGTCAAGCTATCTGGTCTTACAAGTTGCCTCATTAGTTGCAATGTTTTTAAATATTTCTTCCACACCCAATTTCCTTCCTCTACCACTACTACAATAATACACTAAAACATTTCTGATGTATTACCATCCGAAAATTCAACATTATCATCGTCTACCAACATTATAATTATAAACCTATGATGAATTTAATCGATTTTTTTTCGCAAAACGTGGTAAGTAAAAATATTATTACTGTTTTACGTTAGACATTTTATAGTCCTACATATTTCGGTCAATAATTAGGCACGCTTAATTTTTAAACGTTAAATTTAGATTGAAAATAACATGACGAAATTAGATTTTAATCATTTTAAAAAGTGAAGACAATTTGTTTCCATTTATCCATTGAAAACACCAAAACATTAAATTGTAATCAAGTCTACAAGGCTATTCAGTATCTTTTTAGTGATTATAACTGGGTGTGGGGCTTAGTGTCTTCGGCTAGTCGTGGGTGCCTTGGTTGTACCTCTGCCTACCTCTTCGGGGATATGGGCGTAAAGATACTAACTAATAGCTGGGTAAAGTGCACATCAAATAGTTGTGAAATGACGTGTCTAGTATTTGCTATCTCCATTGTATTTTATGTTGGTCACTGGAGATAGCAAATATAACACACGTCATTTGACAGCTATTTGATATACACTTTACCCAGTGATAAAGTATCTTCACGCCCATATCCCCGAAGAGGTAGGCAGAGGCACAACAAGGGCACCCACGACTAGCCGAAGATACTAAGTCCCACAATGTGATAGGTGGCACGCCTATCGCCAACCGGGCACATACATATCCTATCCCGAGCAACATTTTTTTTATTAGAAAATTGGAAAAACCCAATTTTATTTTTGTCGCCCGACCCGGGATTCGAACCCGGGACCTCATGCAGTCAAGTCCAACAACTGAACCGCTAGACCACAGAGGCGATCAGCCAGTGATCAGCACTAAAAAGATACGTAATCAGCCCCCTAAAAAGGGCATGTTTTTTTTATTTCTTTAAAGACGCGTATAAATGTTAAGAAAGGTTAAAACGGCAAATCCATGTTTTCCAAAAAGCGTTCAAAATCAATTAACAAGTGGCAACTGATTGAATTAGTTGTAAAATGTAAGGCGATGCCCCTCGAGCTGATATTCAGTACTCACTATCAAATAACCAAGTTTCTGGGACTTACATGAATACAGGTTAGCAGCGCATTCACCATTAACATCTTTAGTGGCTACTGGCTACAGGCAACGTGGTTTTTTAACCGACATGTTTGTTTATTTCTATCATTCTCACAATCTTATATATAAAATTCTCGTGACACTGTGTTCGTTCCCGTACACCTCCGAAACGGTTCGACTGATTCTCATGAAATTTTATGAGCATATTAAGTAGGTCTGAGAATCGGCCAACATCTATTTTTCATATCCCTAAGTGACAAGGGTGACTCGTCCCAATTTTTTTACTAAAGTAACATAAATAGCAGAACAACGTCTGCCGGGTCAGCTAGTAGTTTCATAAAAGACTGTTTCCATATTTAGACAACACATAATTTAAAAAAAATGTTTAACCTAATTCTTCACAGTTGAAAAGAATTGTTATTTATGTATTGTACATTTTCAATCTAGACGCTTGGTTATACTCCTTTTACAAATATAGACGTAATATTGCTTTACTTATACATATCTATCCGATTTTGAGTAAAGGAGCAGATTACATGTTTAACGCCTATTTTTATGTATGTTATCGCCTCTGCAGTCTAGCGGTTCAGGGTTGGACTTGACTAGATAAGGTACCAGGTTCGATCCCCAGGTCAGGCAACAAAAGGAAAAAAGTGTGTTTTTTCACTTTTCTTATAAAAACAAGGGATTGTATAAGTGTCTGCTTGGTTGGCGAGCGGCGTACCATCTACATATAACATTTTGGGACTTGATGTCTTCGGGTAATCTGTCTCTTCGGGCAGGCGGGTATGTTTTAATGACATTGGAAGCATACAAACAGACGGATTCGTGATGATCTCGAAATTCACGGCGTCTAGACACCAAAGGTGGTAATGGTGCGTTGCCAACCTGAAGCCGGGATGTCAGCCCTGGAGCAAAAGTAAGTTTACCGGCTACCTTATCCTACCGGAACACGTTAACACCAACGCTGACGTTATGGTGCCAGATATAGGTAAGGCGGTGGTATCAATCCGGGCTCCGTAACTCTACCACCCAGTAAAGATACTTTTATGTATGTATCTTGATTTTTCAGTCATTCGTACCAGATTTCAAGAACTTCTTTTCTATTTAAAAGAGCATACTTCCGAGATGGTCCCATTGCCATCGAGTCTGGATCTGATGATGAAATTTCAAATAGATGAAAATTGTCAATTTGTTGTACATTAAGGACGACACAACGTTAAAAGTAAAGTTGGCTTTTAGCAGTTTGACCGCAACAAATTATTAAATAAGAAGAGGTAAGCAGAGGCACAACCAGGGCACCCACGATTAGCCGAAGACACTAAGTCCCACAATGTGATAGGTGGCAAGCCTATCGCCAACCGGGCACATATCCAATCCCGAGCAACGTTTTTTTATTAGAAAATTGGAAAAACCCAATTTTCTTTTGGTTGCCCGACCCGGGATTCGAACCCGGGACCTCATGCAGTCAAGTCCGACAACTGAACCGCTAGACCACAGAGGCGATATACAAATTATTAGTATTTTACATACTCAGAAATCAGAATATTCAGAGATATCATAGCTTGAAACTAATTGAACAACAATTTTTAGTAGTTGCCCCCGTGTTAGTCCGGGTTCCTTTGCAGAATAGACCATCTGCCTTCCTGCCAGGCAGCTCATGAAAGGCGAGCATAGGCTTACCGTCACTAAGACCGTGATATCTTATTAGGTGGTAGAGTTTCGCAGCGACTCGCCCGGATTGGTACCACCGCCTTACCTATTCCTGCCGCCATAACGTCATGACGTGTTCCGGTTAGGAGGGTTAGGTAGCCGGTAAACGTGCTTTTGCTCGAGGCCTAACATCCCGACCTCAGGTTGGCAACGCACCATTATCACCTTTGGTGGCTCTAGGCGGCGTGAATTTCTTACCATCAGGAAATCCGTCTGCTTATTTGCCTTCCAATATCATAAAAAAATAATAATAACATCGGTACTCCTCATAAACTATACTTGTATTATAATTTTTGTCCGAAATCGATATTTATATTATACCTACTAATTTATCGCCTCCGTGGTCTAGCGGTTGAGTTGTCGGACTTGACTGCATGAGGTCCCGAGTTCGATTCCCGGGTCGGGCAACAAAAAGAAAATTGAGTTTTTCCAATTTTCTAATAAAAAAAAAACGTTGCTCGGGATTGGATATGTGCCCGGTTGGCGATAGGATTGCCACCTATTACATTGTGGGACTTAATGTCTTCGGCTAGTCGTCGGTGCCCTTGTTGTGCCGCTGCCTACCTCTTCGGAGATATGGGCGTGAAGATACTTACTTTCTTTACTAATTCCCATTCGTTTCATAACTTTGGGGAGTGGATCCTTTTAAAACAAACAAAGACTTACTCTTTATAATGTAAGTAACGATGCAAGGCTTGAAATTACCATGCTAGTATAATTAAGGGCATTTCAGAGTGACATCACGGGCACTAGTGAATAATATGATTAGAATGACTTTATCATATGAAATGTCCGTTGTGTGACACTGTCATTAAATTTCTCTTAAGCGAACAATGACTTTTGTGTAGGGTTGTCAACTGCAAGACCACGAATATATCGTAGTACATTTGCTACATTGTTAGCAGCTGTCCTTAATGCTTTTAGATATCTATCTATATTGCAACATCGTATTTATACAAATTTTAAAGAAAGAAAAACAATGCTTGTTTGCTTGATAGAAAAAAAAATTACTTTACAGAAAACCATACTTAAATCCAAATAATTGAAAATTAAATAATTTTATTTGGATTAAAGAAAAAACGCGTTAACAGTAAAAGAAACGAAATAAAAATTTCGTCACAGCACTTGAATTCTCAGTAGCTCAACTGGTCAGAGCATTTGACAGCTTGAGACGAAACGACCTCTACCAGGTGCAAATCATGTGAGAATAAATTTTTTCTTCGAAATTTGTAGAAATTTAACCCAAGCACAGGGCAAGTGCTTAAATAAAAATATCGTATTCGTAGATATAAAATATACATCGAAGTTCCCATTAGATCTTTAAGGAATCCAATTTGTCTTCACAGCTGTATTAACTATACCAAGACAGAATTCAATCTTCGGAAGATGGGCAAAACAAATTACCAGAATAGTTGGTATTCCGGAGCTTGTTATGTTTAATACGTCGTCGGCGGAAACTCTCAAAGGGGCAATCACATGTAATTGGTTAAATTCGATTTCGTAACAGTTTTTATTTAATACACATTTTAAGCCTTTATTAATAGTTTTGTATACAATATATTTATGTGTCTTCCCCGTGTTGGTCCGGGCTCCTTTGCAGAATACACCATCGGCCTCCCTGTGGCAGGCAGCTCTTAAAAGCGAGCATATGTTTACCGTCACTAACCCCATGACATCTGACTAGGTGGTAGAACTTCGCAGCGACTCACCCGGATTGGTATTACCGCCTTACCTATTCCTGCCGCCATAACGTCATTACGTGTTCCGGTTTGTAGGATAAGGTAGTCGGTAAACTTACTTTTGCTCGAGGCCTAACATCCCGGCCTCAGGTTGGCAACGCACCATTACCACCATTGGTGTCTCTAGACAGCGGGAATTTCTCACCATCAGGAAATCCGTCTGCTTGTTTGCCTTCCAATGTCATAAAAAAACATAAATCTAACTTATGTTTACATACAATACCTATCTATACGAAACGAGCTAGGTAACTCAACGTATAAGTAGTTGAATACAGTGTATCGATTCATGTCATTTAATAATGATTGAAGGACCAATATGTTTTTCAGTAGTAGAGACGGTTACATATAAAATGTATAATATTTGATCATATTATTATCTTGACTTCTTAAGATCCCAGGTTCGCTTAACGGGTCAGGCAAAAAAAATTGAAAATACATATTTTCAATTTTCTAATAAGATAACTCTGCCCGGGGTTCCAACCCCGATATTTGCCCGGTTGCTACCTATCATATTGAGGGACTTACTGTCTTCAGCTACTCGAGGCCTATGCCTACCCCTTCCTGGATATGGGCGTGAAGATACTTTATATTCTATCTGCCATGTGATGAATGGATTTAAAGTAATTTTATTGAGTGATTTTTTTTTTAAATTTGAAATACAAAGAGTACTGTGACCAGACATAATTTTCAAGTGGTAATTATCACAATAATATTTATTATCCTAGTTGACTACTTTTTTTATTATACACAGCCCTACACAGTATAACAACATTTAAATTTCAAGCACTTATTTTGTAATATTAACCTTCTACGCTCCTTTTTATTTTACTGGGATGTTGACAGCTAGTATAGGCGAAACGAAATGTCAAAATAATGACAGTACTTTACTTTTCGTAAAATAACCATTTATGTAAGTACCCACTAGGAAGAGATATTTCCAGTGTTGCAAATACCTAAAAACTTGATATTACGAATTCTATCACACAACAAAAACACTCAATATTTGAGTATATTCTCGCCCATATAACCGAAGCAATAGGCAGAGGCACAACCAGGGCACCCACGACTAGCCAAAGACACTAAGTCTCACAATGTAATAGGTGGCAAACCTATCATCAACCGGACACGTCATATCCAATATCGAGCAACATTTTTTTTCATCAGAAAATTATAAAAAACACATTTTCTTTTAGTTTCCCAACCCGGGAAATATTTATAATATATACAAATATTTTCAAATGAATTTCGTCAGCGAGAGACAAAGATTGTGAGTTAAATCGGTTCAAGATGGAAGATCGGTTCAAGGTGGAAGATCGGTTCAAGGTGGAAGAAGAAATCGGTGCAATATGGGATCCCCATTTGGGGAAATTCTGTAGACTTAATTAGAATATTTAGAGTACAAAAGAAGTGTATACGGGCGATATGTGGAGTTAATCAGTTACATTCATGCAAACCACTTTTTAAGTCGCTCAAAATTTTACCTTTACCATGCTTATATGTCTTGGCTGTTTGTGTATTTGTAAATAAACATCATCATTTGTTTCAAACAAATGCTGAAGTATTAAGAATTACACACTTCAGAAATAGTAAGAAACTACATGTGCCTAATCAAAAACTTAATATTTATAAAAATAATGTATATTGCATGTCCATTCGTATATATAACCAAATTCCTGATAGTCTGAAATCACTTCCAGTAAAAAGATTTCGAAAGAAGGTATTTGATTTGCTATTAGAGAAGACATATTATAGTGTTAAAGATTTTCTTGCTGACAAGCGTAAATAAATAATATATATAATATATTTATTTTTAATAAATTTAAGCCTAATTTAAGTAATAAAATCGTGGTTGCCGGGGAGTTTGTTTCGCCATTTCTTCTCCCGACGGGCTAGGTTTGGAAACGGTGGTAGTGTACGGTAGATAGGACTTAAAAATTAAAAAGTAATCTACCTTTAAATTAATTTATAACAAATTATGAAACTTATGTTCATAAATAAATAAAATGTTTATTAAAATGTAAATAAGGGCTGTGATTTAAATGTACATTTTTATAGAAATACGTAACTTTTTAAAATTAACTAAATATTTGCACACCACAATGTGGTAGAATATGTTGTATTCCTAAATATCTTTATAACAACTTTTTAACACACATATTCCGCAAATAAATAATTTTCATTTCATTTCATTTCAAGATGGGAAGGCCCATCTTTCTTTTGAAAAAAAATCATGTCAGCATGTTAGTGCTAAAATTAGGTGCAGAAACGAAGTAGTAAAATTTAAAATAAAATATAGTCAGCCCAGAAATGGTTAATATGAGATACACTATCATATTATAGTTATATCATAATCAAAGAAAGGTGTACCAGTACTACTATTTCAATTATGCGCTTCGACTTTACACTTTTTATTCTTTTTACACTTTATACTTTTATTTTTAAATTGGCTGACCTACTCTAAATTTAAGCGAAATGATTAATTATGTAATAACAACTCTATATATAGATATCTATAAAATACATTCGGATTTCTGAAGCTTGACGAATATAGCCGAAGCGCATAATTTAAATTTTACTGTACCTATATTCATGTCTGTACTGATTTTTTAAAATTTTCCTATCGAGATATTACTAAGCAGAATCAAAAAGCATCTCAATATAGCATCTTGAATTTTGAATAAAAATCCAAAGATTGAATAAAACATCCAAAGTTGTTTTCAGAGGAAAAATCCTACATACGCCAACATTTACAAACCAAAATATACTAAATATACGATTCCATGTAAAACCGGGACAAATTTGCATCATCCACAGAAAGCAGCAAAAATACACTCTAACTGTGTGAATATAGAATTCCATTTCCACTAAAAACCATTATGAAAATAATGGTACACTTATCCAAACATCAATGCAATCGCATTCGAAATAGGGCATGAAATTCAACGAATGTTCCATTACGAAACATACCAACAAAATCTCAAATTCAATCTTAAAACGAGCAAGATACGATTGAAATTTGAATAGATTTGTGATCGAGAAAAACGTGAGAAAATCAGTGTATCCTGAGGCATCTGAAAACAACCATTCACCACAGCAGATATTTGAGACACGTGCGCACAAACACGACTGGACGGTCGAGTAAGCTCGTCTTACGCAAAGTAACATGAATGGCCGATTATACAACAGTTAGTACTTGGTAGCCATCGAGATATTTATAACGGTATCGGAAAACGAACGAATACAGCTTTTCATTTGAGTAAATTAATCAGCTGCCCTAACCTCCAAATTGAAACAGGACAACTCTGAGCACGGACATAAAAGCGGCAGAAATAAACAATGCAGGATAAGTGGCACCAATCCGGGTAAATCGTCGCCAAATTCTATCGGTTTTAGTAGTAGATAAATAAAGAAATAAATAATAAATATTCCTGGACAAGTCACACAAATTGAATCTAACCCCAAAGTAAGCAAATTACATGCTTGTGTTATGGGTGTTAGTCAACGATTCTAATACATAGAAATACTTAAATAGATACCAGAATAAATTTAATAAACACCCAGACCCGGAAATGCAGACATCTAAATGTTCATCACACAAATGCCTGCCCCCGTCGGGAATCGAACCCGAGCCTCGCGGATGATCGGTGTAGTTAGGCGTGTACGCTAGCCACTCGACCAGCGAGGCGGTCAAAGTAGGTAAGGTTTAAGTGACAAATAAACTGCCATTTGCTTCATATGAGATGCAGGATAGGAAACCGTTTTATTTATACCAACCAAGATATATGAATACATTCGACCAAGATAATCGATCAAGATATGGGGAAATAAAGCAGAACGTTTTCGAGAGCTGTCTAAGGTTTGAACTAGGGATGCATCCGATAGCGACACGAATATTTCGGCGACATTTCGGCGATATCGCGTTACGGCGATATTTATTTTGCCAATACACCAACACAATTGGAACCTTGCGATTTATATAGCATCAGAAAGCGCCATCCGTTAGCAATCAATACTATCATTAAGGGTCCATGTATGCTAATATACGTCAGCAATATGATGTTTTTTTCATACAAAGCAATCATGGATCTTGGTGACAAAAATACACAAGATTAACATTAATATGCTTTAAAAGACTATTGTTTCCAAAACACGATTCATTTTTCTTTGCTCGATTGAAAAAAATCAAAAAGGGAACCCTTTTTTGAAAGCAATCTGTCTACTTCGATTAGGAAAATATCATAGATAAGTATTATACCTAAAAGATAATCGTTTCAGTTTAAATATTTTCTTTCAAATTACTTTTATATTGTCAAAAATAGTGATTTGTCGCTTAAGACATTTACTTTAGAGCGCAATTATTTCATAGTAATCATGGAACGGGGGAGTGCGGCGATTGGCTCTTGTGGCTGACTAAGTGTGGGACCTTAAAAATAAATATCATTAGGTAAATACGAGCAATTTTATCAACTTCTCAACAAAAACCTTTTTTTTACGTTTTTTTAATCTTCATACTTCACTATAAATATAGATATCAGTTTTAAATCAGTTAAACTAAGTAACGCTGCATCCTTACACCGTTAGAAATTGTAGTAAAATTACATTAGGTGTTTTACAAAACGACCGATGCGTATAATTACAAATCAGCGGTTGCTTACAGAAAATTTCACAACACAATTACAAGAAATTATATCCATATCCCAAAAAAGATGAGAGGAGAGGTGAGTTGAGAGAGGAGGGGCCAGAGACACAATTAGGGTAGCCCCACAACTAACCGAAGGAAGTCCCACAATGTGGTAGGTGCCTATCGCCAACCAGGCACATAACCGATACCAACCAACGTTATTTTTTTTTAAATATAAAATTGAAAATACTTTCTCTTTTTGTTGCTTGAATACAGGCGAAAAAAAATCTAAAATATGTGTTAAAATTTACAGATACAATTCCTCGGTGTTTTTCAAATTTACGTCTAAGGGGTTGTAAATTTACAATTAATAGTTTTTAGTTTAACTTACAAATGTTAGCAACTTCACTAAACTCAACATTACTATAACTTCATCGGTGTTCGTAAAAACTTCCAACGTTTTACTATGAAGCCATTGAAGAAATTCTGAAATAATAATAATTCTTAAATTTTTATAGCTCGTCACTTAACAGTAACTTTTTTTATGATATTGGAAGGCAAACAAACAGACGGATTTCCTGATGGTAAAAAAATCACGCCGCCTAGAAATAAAGTGGTAATGGTGCGTTGCCAACCTGAGGCTGGGATGTGGGAGCAAAAGTAAGCTTACCGGCTACCTTACCCTCCGAACCGGAACACGTCAGGAATAGGTAAAACGGTAGTACCAATCCGGGTGAGTCGCTGCGAAACTCTACCATGTAGTCAGATGTCACGGTGTTAGTGACAGTTAGCCTATGCTCGCCTTTGACGAGCTGTCTGGCAGGAAGACAGATGGTCTGTTCTGCAAAGGATCCCGCACCAACACGGGGAAAACTTCTACATATTACGACAGAATTATTGAAATGAAAATATGTAATTCAGGAAGGTCCCTACGAAATATCCGGGGGCACTAATTGCAGTTTGATATCGCACATTCCGGGAAGCGGAAACCGTCGTGACTCAAGTACCTGCTGCTACCGAGATCGATAATCGTGGAAAAGCCAGTAATTAACGATCAGCAAACACGATGAAGGATGACAATATTTCGCCGAAAATTTCCAATAACCATTTTGGTATACATTTACAGTTTGACTCATACACTGTTTATACATGTAGCTCCGCGTATATTTATTATTAACTAGCTTAGCCGAGTGATGTTGTTACTGTCTTAAAAACTGACTGTTACGTTAAACTGTTGTATTTTTTAACTTTTCTTAAATTCCTTGTGTTCCGCTAACTTATTTTTTTTTTGTATAAAAACCGTCTCCTGACATAAATCAAGGCAAAAAACCGAATTAGCGAAACCGTTCTATCCATTCACGGGCGATGTGATGACAAAAGAATAAGAGATTCATTTTATTTATAAGACTAGCTGCCCCGGCGAACTTCGTTCCACCCGTTCAGTTTGTATGAGAAAAATGAAAATTTTGTTTTTCCTAGTTTTCTCGCAGTGTTTCCCTTTTTATTATATTTTAAACCTTCCCTGGACTTGAATAAATAATTAAAAACCAAAATTAGCCAAATCCATTTAGCCGTTTTCGAGTTTTAGCGAGACTAACGAACAGCAATTGATTTTTATATATATATATAAATAGATATACCTAGGACTCACAATATATTATATTAATGAGTCCATAAACTAGCTGTTGCCACTAGCGAGGTCCTAACGAGGAATTCATAGCGAAAAATAATTCAATTGGAACTTTCTCCTCAAGTAGATGCTAAAATATCTTAGGGACCAGGGAGTCAGGAAACCGAAGTGTTACTATCATAATTTAAATTCGGAAAAAGTGCAAAAATCCGGCTTCTATATCAATAATAATCATATATAATGTCACTGGGATTCCATCATCAGATCCAGACTTGGTGGCAAACTACCTCCTTTAAATATACAAGTTTTTTTTAAATTGGTTTAGAAATGACAAATAAAGAACAAATGTAGGTAGGATTAACGTATTAAAAATGTAGGAGTCGAACATGTAACCTTCTTATTTATTAGGTCGATTAAAAATATATATTAAAATATATAAAAGATACCTACTATTACAATACATCGTGAAATTTAAATCAAAGTGGATTCGTCATAAAAACTGCAATAACTAGTTTCTTCACAAGTACTCTTTCTACAAGATTGAACCCAGCTACTTTCAAAACCGGAACAGAAATGCGCAAAAAATATACAACCTTTACATCTCGGTGTAAGGACCAGAGCACACTTCATACCTTAACATTGGTGACCTATGATCTACGGTTGACTGTGTTATAGAGTTGTATGAGGCGTCTTAATTTTAGTACTTCTACTTATTAAGAAATTTATAATAATCGTATCATCCCGGAAGATACTGGTTGTTACATTCAACAACAGATTCCTAAAAAAAGGTTTTTCAACTCATTTTTGTTTTTGGAATCTGGTAGCGTAAGTAAATGTATCCATCAAACCGAAAAATGTAAATTCGGGCACAGACATTATATCAACATAAAGCCTAAAATGTGCTTTTTTCTCTCGCTCGCTGTCTTCGCAGATTTATATTATCTGTGTGTAAGATTAACCTTTTCTTGACTTTTATGGGTTTTCTGGTCTATTTTCACCATCGGCCAGGGGCCCACATCTAACAATATACTATCATTTTCGAGGTATGGTATGTGCACTGGTCCTTAGGTATTTCCAAGTAGAAGTTTAACAAAAAAATTCAATAGCAACAGGATTGCGCAACCGAGCTCCAACGGCGGCGGGGCAACGAACGGAGATAAAAAATCTGTGCGACGATCATAATCTATCACGATCTCGCCGCGGTCCAGTGGAGGCTGCGTCCGGAAAAGCGAGACCGTGTTACTTTTTTATTTACATTATAGGACAGCAAACAAGCAGATGGATCACCTGACGGGAACAAATAAACGACGTACGTAAATACCAAAGATGATAAGTGCGTTACCAATTAGAGGCTTAGCATCATTAATATCAAAACGGGTAAGAAATCCTAAACAAAAACAAGAAAGGGTATACTAGCACAACTTTGAGGAACCAAAAGTATGTGGCCTTAGGCAGAAGTCGGTCGAGATTAGTTTAGTGGATATTTCTTATTCCGCCATTTCCTTAGAACTGGTAGCCCTCCATATTTAATTAATTATAAAGTCCATTAATCGAAGATATACCAGCGACCTAAAATACACACTCGAAAAAACCCTACAGCCTCCTTCTTTGATCGAAATCAAATAAAAAAAAATATTTTGTTTTGATTTGATTGGTGAACAGGAACATACAACATGTGCAGTAAGATGTTATGAAGTCAGAAAAATCAAGGTACCAATCCGGACAAGCTGGGACAGGAATCTAGTGGTTAGATATTTCCAATACTCATTTACGCCGGTTGCTTTGCACGTGCAACAATTGGTGCTCTTTCATTTCAAATTTAAAGACAAAAGCATGATGGCATGCTTTCTCAAAATATGACCACTAATGCAATGAACGTGAACGCGACTGGAATAGAAATAATATATTATGGTCTACCATTGAACTTGCATCACGATCAGGGCTGTCACTAACTCGTTACTTTAGTTTTTGCATCTTAATTTAAACAAAATTAAGAAAAATGTCAGAAGGAAGACAGCTCAATCAAATTCCAGGCAAAAAATAAATGCAACTACGGAACTGCCATTTTTGCAGAAGACAGATAAGTATCGTTTAGTTTCTCATATAGTTTTATTTTCCTGGCCAGTACATATATATTGTTATAAAATATATTGATTATTGAAGTTCAGCGAATGAAATCTGTCGTCCGAGATAAACTAGCCCTTTGTACTTTGATTTCTTAGTGTGATTGTTTCTAAAATAGTTGTTCAAATTATTAGACAGTATTCAGTACGGACTATGACTTTTTGTTTTTAATATTATGGTGCGTTTTGTCAATATAATGATAAACTATTTCTAAACCCAAAAACTATTTAAATCACAGTCATTTTTAAGTGGATATTTTTTGCTAAATATACTTAAGATTGTTTAAAATGTTAAAGAACTATTTGAAATGACAATAAATTAATCATAATTATTTTTAGAAATAAGTGGCATTTCATTTTTTTATTTATTATTCTTTTCTCCCCAGTACGGGTTACGTGACAGCCCTAACGCCATTAGGAAACCACTACACGTCGGTGTGTTCCCCGTGACTTTGTTTTCCTCGTAGAGGCGTGCTATTTAGAAATGCGTGCCTGCGCCAATAGTCAGAAAACGTGGTCAGTATTACCGACTAAAGTAGCTTCTGTAACCTCTTCTAATGTTCTGATAGCAAGAACAGGAAAATATAAAAAAAAAATTTGGTATGGATGTAGTATCATCCTCAATGTAATTTTACAATAACTCGTTTAACGTTTAAACTATTAAAGGGCATTATGTGAATGAATTAATGATTACCATTAAGGACATGCGCTACATTTATAAATAAAAGTTAAACTTTTGATTTTATAAAAGGTTTTTAGGCTAGTAGGGTACAGGTAGACATTTAGTTGCGTCAACTATCTGCAAGTGGCGTCGACAAACTCCATCCGCCTTAAGCCGCGGCCCCACCGCAGCGCACGCTGTGCACGGGCACGCTGCGAATGGATTCATTTGTTTGACAACCTGGGTCGACGTTTCCAATACAGCACACGCTATACACGAATATGATCTCACGACTATGTAGAACTGTACAGCACAGTTTTGAGTCATACGCTTCCGTGTGCCGCGTGTACAGCGAGCATGGCATTGCCAGCGTTGAGCTACGTACGCGTGTCCGTGGATTGCAGTGGATACAATCACATGTATTTTCTTGCAAAGCGAAGCTTGACGAACGTGCGTATCCTCTCCGTGCGCTGCGGTGGGTCCCCGGCTTTAAGAATGGACTAACGTAGGAGTAAGATTTGGTTGATGTCATAATCCGTATCACATTGTGATAAAGACTATACTACCAGGTTGAATCTTGGAGTACTTTACTCCATGTTAATTAATAAGAGGGCATGAGTGCATTAATTATAAGACCAAGCTATAAGACTCACCCGTTCGTAAGCTATGAGGTAGCCAATAATCGCATCCTTCTTCTTTTTCTTTTCTTCTGCGTGACACACGCCAACATTGAGCCCCATCACGATGGTCCGTAGAAGACCACCCTCGAAGGTGTCCCACAGGTACTTCGGCGTGTAGCACATTATGGCCTGGTGGCAACAAAGTTAGTATAAGACATGAGTCATACAATTTACTGCAGAACGTGCTGGTGCACGCAGATTTGTTTTTTTTTATGGAATAGGTGGCAAACGAGCAGGCGGTTCACATGATGGAAAACGACCTCCGCCGCCCGCGAACAGCTGTAACAGCACACACAGTTGTGGTGCCGTACTTTTAAAAATGATTAAGCTATTTTCTTGTAGGTCACCATATCGTCATGTTTCGGAATAGTTTCCACGACGGTATAGTGCGAGGTAACAAATGCAAGCGGACAAGAACATGGCCGTCACGTATCGAGAGAATTTTAGCGAAATGTCCGCCTGTGGGATTTAGCAACAGGGTATTTATTGGAACTAGTGGTCGCCCATTGGTCCATATTAAAAAAAAACGACCATATTAAATTTTAATATCTTGTTGATAAGAATGCCATATTTATTTCTCGAGACCAACTACTTTGTTTCCAAACTCTTTCGTGCGCCATCTGTGATCTTTTATCGTTATCATCAATATATTTCTTTGTGTGTGTCAAATGAATGGTAATGTGGGTAATGTTTTATTTATTGATTTAATGTACTTTATAAGAATTATTGTTGAAAAATATTA
This sequence comes from Calephelis virginiensis, assembly GCA_002245475.1. Classification (NCBI taxonomy): domain Eukaryota; kingdom Metazoa; phylum Arthropoda; class Insecta; order Lepidoptera; family Riodinidae; genus Calephelis; species Calephelis virginiensis. Next base: position 140,401 of record NJDC01001360.1, read on the forward strand.
GCGTTCTGCACTTCTCCTACACATAAACTATAATTGTGCCAAATTTTATGCTCCTGCGTCTGCGCAATTTTCGTAAAAAGGGGTCCAAAGTTTTGGCATCAGGTATATATAGATAGCTCCGCAGAGCATTCCCTATGACTGATGCGTTAGAAAAATTAACGTCTATGCGCAAAGCCAAAGGGTCGATCCGAGATACTTTGGCCACCGATAATTCGAGCTGTTATAATAATGCTGGATGCGGTCACTGGGGAGACCCAGCCCAGAGGTAAGAACCGTACTCCATAAGAGGCCGTATTTGTGCCTTATAATGTTGTAGATGATGGGCCAAACTGAAGTACTGCATTGCCTTACAAGACAAGACTATAAACTGACAATCCGAATAACACTAGTGCAGTGAGTCAGACAAGGTGGTAAGCAATGACTCGTCCAAATTGGTAACATTATAAGAGAAAGTGATACAAAAAGACCTTATTTCTACCATGTCAATAATAGTCATTGTCATGTCCGGGTTTGAGTAAAGAATATCACAAAATCATACTAAATTTACGGTTCAAAATTTTAGGACAATATTACACCACCTATGATGGGTTTGTCACATCCCTTCGTCAAAAAACTAGATTATCAAACGAAAACATATTTGTACACACTTTTTTAATTCCAATTCTTTTTTCTACTCCAACTCTCTTAACTATAGATGACAAATGGTCACATGATAAAGTGATTGCAGAAGAAGGTTTATATGTATATTTCATAACCGTGCGAAGCCGGGGCGGGTAGCTAGTAAATGATAAAACAGTTATTAAATATTATCCTGACATAAATCGTCCTCCGTGGGTCGATCACCATTTAGAGACAAAGCAATGACCAGACAGACAGCCACTAAACTGTACCGTTACTTGGCACATTACCCTTCTACGAATTTGATGTGGTGACCCTGAAGTAGTTTCACGACAACAGCGTTTTTTCTTAGCAGCTACACGAACAAGCATGACTTTGTATTTTTCGTCATCGATACTTTGTGAAATTCCATTTAATACATGGTTTAAAATAACACTTATTTTTTTTACGATATTTTTTTTGTAAAAGGGCATGCTCTGCTGGTTCGGTCATGTGGAAGGAATGACAGATGAAAGATTGACAAAGCAAATATACAATGCGAATTTGGATGCTTGTAGGAACCCGGGGAGACCAAGGTTGACATACCACGATCAGATCACTCGGATATTATGAGGGTGGTGTCAAGAGTCTCCGAAACCGGCGTGTTTATGAAAAGGGTAATGAATGTGAAGGAAGCTAGACAGTTTTGTCAAGATCGTGAGGTCTGGCACTCGATACTGTCTGTCTACCTTGGCGTGAAGATATTTATGTATGTATATGTATGTATTTTGTTTGTGTACGTATTGTGGAAAAGTACAAATGTAATTTGAAAATTGTGGCAACAAGCATACGGATTATCTGATCATAAGAAATTGACGTCATCTGTAGACACCAGACACATTTTATATGTGGTGGTGGCTAACCGGTCTACAGGATTGGTAAACTCAACTCAACCGGAAGACGACAATGGCAACAACATAGTTATGACGACAGCAAAAAATAGACTAACACAAGTGGAAGTGCAACATTTTAAATTCGATCATTTTAGACTATTTTATTGAAGTTACTTAATAATTTTATTTTCTTAAACTATAGTTAAGCCTAAAAGTAGTTCAGTTAAGTTGTTAGTAAAGTTTAACAGCAGTAAAGTCTAAAAAAAGTATCTTCACGCCCAGAGGCACAACCAGAGTACCCACGACTAACCGAATATACTAAGTCCCACAAAGTAATATATGGCAAGCCTGTCGCCAACCGGGCAACGTTATCTTTATTAGAAAAATTGGAAATACAGTTTTATTTTTTTTGTTGCCCAACCCGGGGATCGAACCCAGGACCTCAAGAAGTCAAGTCCGACGCCAGACCACTAGACCAGAGTCTAGTAGTAGATAAGAAGTCTTAAAAAAGATCAGACCGACTTCACTTTGAGATATTTGTATAAGATGACGAATTGGTGAAGTCACGATGATATTCCCAATATGGTTTTTTTCTCACAAAATACTTACATGACAATGTACACGTATGAGTGATATAATCCTAGCATAGATTTTCATATGTGGGCCTATTACCATTTAAAGACAAACCAATGACCAGACGTCAGCAGCTAAACAACGGTACCGTTTGGTACATGACCCTATTACGATTGTCGGATTGGACAATGGACAGTCACCAAGAAAAGGCTTCTGAGAAAATTAAGCTACAAAAATCCGACTCATCATTATTTCATTACAAATATCCGGTTCTTATATTCAAGAAACTCGTTTTTGCTTATGAGCGGTAGTTTTTTGTAGAAATAGTAAAAAATCTAACTATTTGATTGATAACTCAAAGCATTTTAAGTAACTATGAGCAACGCTCCGTTACTTTAAGATAAACAACCAATGGTTATACTAACGTATTACGGTTTGTTGATTATAGGAAAAGAAAAGAAAAGAAAAAAAAGACGAGTTGCACTCAGGCCGTCTTAATTATAAACATGGACTAACGTGGGAGTAAAATGAAGTCAATATTATAGTCTGTATCACATTGTAATAAAGACTATAACACCAGGCTGAACCTTAGAGTACTTACTTCGTGTTTATTAATAAGGCGGTTGGAGTGCCGGCAGAAGCGAAAACTTAAATATTAACGTTACGCATTTTTGATATTTTGGAATAGTTAGGGAATAATTTTGCACGAATTGCTTTAATTATCAGTATGAAAGTACTATCAACTATGTGTTAGAATACAATCGCGCAAGCGCCCTGCGCCGTCTTATTAGCGCAAGCGCCCTACGCCCTCTTACGAATTTTCGATCTGACGATCTGACGCGAGTTGAGAAAAAAGTGCGGAACGCCGCTAAAGAAGTTTTCACTTCAAAAATAGCGTAAGCATTGAAGCAAGTGCCAATGCATTAAATTAGATCCTATTTGAAATAATTAAGTTCTAATAATTAATACTTAGTTTCTACAATGTTTTAACACAGTTTTTTTTATTATATTCCTGCGAACTTTGTTCCAACCTTTCAGATTGTATGGAAAAATTAAAATGTTGTTTTTCCTAGTTTCCTCGTAGTCTAACGGGATTAAAAGTATCCTATTTCCGTTTCCTAGTTCTAAGTTAACTCCCAATCAATTTTCAGCCAAACCAAATGGTTCAGCCACTCTTGAGTTATAAATAGTTTAACTAACACTACTTTCTTCTATATATACAGATATTTTCTTTTATATATTCTCACAATATTTCTTAGACAACAATATTAAAGTATATAATATACAGTATGTAAGATGTAGGCTGTAGATAAGCTTGTATTTAAAATATTTATTTTTTCTCTAGTACAATTAATATATTGCTAAGAACACGCTCAGTGTCATGTAAAATCTAAACATCACATTGCGTAAATTAAAAAAATGCCTATACAGTAGCGCAAGGGTACATTTTTGCGAGAATATCACAATCTCGTCAACGATTAGATGATTTTCATGTAACAATCATACTAACAATCAGGCCACATGTGAGAATATGATAACATTTTTGAATATGAAAATAACTTTACTTACCTATCCTCAAAATTCGAGCAAGTTTTACGAACCACATTAAATCTGAACGTATAAAGTTTCCACCCGACTGTACATCGTGACGGCTAGTTTAAGTAGACTGACAATTTTGGGGACATGTAGCGGAAATAATTAACATCACGCAGGAAGACCTATATAACTTCGAAAACTTCGACGGTCTCACACCGAAAGCTAAGAATTTGTCATAATATGTAAAACTTGGCAGGTTTTCAAGGTATAAACTACAAACTACTAGCCGAAGGTACTTTTAGTTTTACAATGTGACAGGTGGCTTCTAGCTCGGTCCTTATTACGGGCAACGTTGTTTTCAATAAAAAATTGAAAAACAAATTTCTGAGTTGACCACCCATGCAAAACCAGGGACTTCTTATAGTAAACGAAAAACCCGCACCGATAGACTTAGTAGCCTCTTTTACGCCAAAAGACAGCGTCTCGATTTCTTCTTATATGTTGTTGTATTCCAGTGCTAATTTATTTGCCCTGTGTTTGTTCCGGATTCCTATGAAGAATAGGCGACAACCGTTTTCCTCCTACCAACTCACAGAAGGCGAGCGTCGCGGTCTGTCCGTCTTTCCGTGTAGTAACGATGTTACCCCTACCCCAAAGAACAGAGGATAGAGCTTTTAATTGGTATCACCCCTTACCTATTCCTGTTGTATCGGTACCTACTGTTAGTAGTAGTTGGTATTGTTGTACTGTTGTTCGTTGAAGGAGAGGTAGCCGTTGACTTGGTTACTTACTCACGCAAGTTGTTTGACATCTTAATTGTAAACGCAATATTTCTTTTTGTGTATAGACTGCGAGTGCTTTTTGCAAACACGAAATCCGGCTGCTTGTTTGCCTTTTAGTGCCACAAAAAAAAACTTGTGTTGGAGCGCAGGTTCTTACTAATAATTTTAATGCAATACTCTTGTACTACATTGTTTTGTTTTTAAGTTTTAATGAGTCTTACGAAATAGCAATTCATTTTGATTTGAAAACAAAAAAAATAAAAAAAAATGTTACGGTCATTAGATATAAGTGTACGTGTTATCAAATGACAAATTAAATTTAATATAAGCGGCAAATGTAATTTAGACTTTTGGACCTGACTGTACCTACATTAGAAATTAATTAAAACAAATAATTAAAGCAGTTGTCGGCTTCGCGAAACTGTATTACTGTGAATTTCAACTATTACTGTGTTAGTAACATAAAAAACTCTCGCTTAGACTGAAAAAGATTTTATTTTTATAGAAAAAAAAAACATTTGCCTTTTTTCCCAGCAGCTCGTAAGATGCAAGCATGGGATAATTGAGCCATTAACACACGGACTACATTAACACAAGTACCTACGGCTCATAGTGGGTGACCTGGTTGGAATACCTCTTCTGGAATAATAGAGGCTTGAAGATAATTTTATTTTAGTCATTACCAGCAAGACTACTGTCGGTAAAGTACTTTGTAGTAACTTGCCCGGGTCCCTAACCCAACGCTTAACTTAACCTATTTCTGCCATTATATAAGCATATTTCGGCTTTGTCGTGTCCCCGTCCATAGCGTAAGGTGGTAAGGTTAACTTGCAATAATACTACTAGGTTATATTTGGCCACTAGCTGACTTATTTCATAGTAACCACCGAAGATGTTAAAGTCGTTTTATCAAACAAAGAAAGTTAAACATCATGCAAAAGCTCACCTGCTACCCTACACTCCAGTTTCCAAATCGGGACAATGGCGGGTCGTTGAAAAACTCTACCGTGGTCTATGCTTGCCTTTTACGAGCTCTCATGCCAGTAGGCAGTTGTCCAGTATCTTAAGATATATATACTAGGACAGGTAGGTACAGGTACAACCCAAGATTACCGAAGACACCAAGTCCCACAATGTAATAGGTGGAAAACCTGGCACTTACCGGGCACTTCTCATTGCCGGGCAACGCCAATTTTTTCAAATGTGAAATAACTAAATATGAACGTGACAATTTATATTGTTTCCCGAGTTCTTCCTTTATTCGTGTTCTGGTCGCGGAGGTGGGCGGTGGGAACGTTAGTTAGGCTTGTCACATTCTGTGTCATTTGGAGGAGTATTTGCCATAACAGTTGTACTGTTTACACGGAATTAGCAAAATAAAGGCTTATTTTACAACGTTGATTTTTTAAGAAACTTGAAAAAACACATTTTTAGTTGTTCTCACCCAAAAAGCGAACCCGAAACCTCACAATGTAGTCAATGCCAACACCGAACTAGCAGATCACAGAGGCTACAAAAATAATACAATATGAAATAGCCTTTTATGCTTCAGGAGGATTTGAGTTACTCACTTGGAAGAACAGCACGAAGCACACCCACTGGTAGTAAGTATAATACTTCTTCTCCTGACTGCTGTCGTACTCGTTCATGACACCGGGATGTGCCACTTCCCGGCCGACCTGCAGAACAAACAAGATGTAATAAGCACGAGATCCTAAGATTCCGCCTTATGGGAAGGCATTTAATAAAACTAGTGGTCACCCGTTGGTCGAAATTCGGTCATAATAAATTTTAATATCTTGCTGATAAGAACGCCATCTTCATTTCTCAAGCCCAACTACTTTGTTTCCAAACTTTTTAGTGCGCCATCTGTGTTTCATCGTTATCATCAATACCATGCATTTGTGTGTGTCAAATGCATGGTAGTGTGGAAAATGTTTTATTTATTGATTTAATGTACTTTATAAGCATTATTATTGAAAAATATTCGCGTTTCCAACATATAAACTATAAGTGCGCCAAATTTTATGCTCCTGTGTCCGCGCAATTTTCGTAAAAAGGGGTCCAAAGTTTTGGCATCACGTATATAGAAATGAAACACTTTACGTAGATACATACTCCATAGATGTTACTGGTGCGTCGCTTTTTTACGTCCGTGTTCTTAAAACAAGTGAGCATGTCACCTCCAGCACGGAACATGACAATGACGAGCTCTGATTTTCAATAAAATAAAGGGACATTTACACATAACGAAAAAACTACTGAACTCATAACCTAATTATCTTTATCTTACCGAAAACGGTACTACTTAAAATCAATGTTTCATCTTAACCGATCAAGTAGACGCAACGTAATTATCATTGAAGTAATATTTTCATATGGGCGAAGTTACAAGCGTAGGCGATTTTATTACTATAACAAGAAAACATATCATAGGTATTCAATAAATGACATAATGTCTTAGGTCATCTAGTGTTTGAATTATTTATTACTTCAATAACCTTTCAACTATGGTAATGTAAGGTATAAACTCGGCAAATAATGTTGATTTGAACTAGCCCCCTTGTCCTAGCTTTGGTCTTTACATATATATATTTTTTTTTATAATAATGAAAAGCAAACAAGCAGACGGATTTCCTGATGGTAAGAAATTCACGCCGCCTAGAGACACCAAAGGTGGTAATGGTGCGTTGCCAACCTTAGACCAGGATATAGAATTGTGCTAGATCTAGTTTTGAATTAATTGATATTATAACCTAGTCGTAGTATAGTATATTTTAGGATGAAGTTAAGTTTAAGCTAAAATGTCTAGTGATTATATTTTAATAATTAAAATAATCGAAATAAGGCGATTTCGCCAGTGTACCAATTTTAGAAATCAGCCAGCATCCACCTCATTTTAACTTTAAAAAATACAATAATCAATCAAAATTATCATTATTTTTATTCTTTTATTAATTTTCAAGGTCTAGAAACTAATACAATCTTTAATTAACCTTAAAACATTGAAAAATTACGTATGAAACACGCCCCGGTTCACTATTATTTTACTAAAATTATAGCTATTTACACAACTTTTTTTATATAACTAAGATTCATTATTTTTTTTAAACGGGAACAATTATGCGAACAGTTCTTTTGTCTATGTATGTGTGTTTCTAATACATTGTATTATAGGCAGAAACGACTTTTCATTTCCCTAGTTTATTAGTACACTTATTTTTAAGGGTTTTTTAAACGGTGTCCGAGAAATAGACGCGAATCGGGGGATGGACGCGAACAAGCGAACATACCCTAAGTGCTTGTCGCAGGCGAAGCTGCGTAAAACTGCTAGTCCTCTAAATGTATCTTAAAGTCGCACTTAGTGACGTGCAGGCTAGATGATTTTCATGAAGCCTGTGACGGAGTATCACGTGCCTAAAAGAATGAATATTCACAGCACGTACCTAATTAAATATTTATTAAAACTGTAACAATTACATAGTAAACAGAAACATGACGTAACAAAACCGATAATAAATATTGATTTATTCAAAAGTTGACACAGAAGAGTACAATTCAAATTGCCCATTTTAAAATTAATAAACTTCCTGCGCCACTGACCGCTAAATAAAGCGGGTGCACGAGCAAACCCACTGTACGTTAATCATTTTATTTTACAGCATGCGAGCGGGCGCCTGCTCTATGAAATTCACGCATCAATAGTAATAAAGGTCTTATCTCATATTTGGAATCACTTTTGCCATTAAGTAACCGCATATTATCGATATTCGAAAAATGGTGTTTATTAAAAAAACAATTAAATATATTTATCTTACAACTTAAACACTTTTTCCACTTGTGGTAGAGTGCAGCAACCTGTCCGGGTATGGATGCCTTGCTTATTAATGCCGCCGAAATAAATAAATAATATTCCAGGACACGTTACACAAATTGAATTAACCCCAAAGTAAGCAAATTATGTTTTTGTATTATGGGTATTAGCCAACGATAATAATACATAGAAATACTTAAATAGATACCAGAATAAATTTAATAAACACAAAGAGTTCATCAAACAAATGCCTGCACCCGTCGGGAATCGAACCCAAGCCTCGCGGTTGATCGATGTAGCTAGGAGTGTACGCTTGCCACTCGACCAACGAGGCGGTCAAATGACTCGGTCATGTTCCGGTCGGAAGGGTAGGATAGCCGGTAGACTTGCACAATAAGCATATAGCATGCGCCACGTAGAAACACCAAAGGTGGCAATGGCGCGTCACTATACCGGAACACGTCATGACGTTATGGCGGCAGGAATAGGTAAGGCGGTGGTACCAATCCGGGTGAGTCGCTACGAAACTCTACCACCTAGTAGGATGTCACGGTGTTAGTGACGGTAAGCCTGTGCCCGCCTTTTACGAACTGCCTGGCAGGAAGGCAGATGGTATATTCTACAAAGGAGCCCGGGCCAACACGGGGGAAAAAAAAACTGACATAAAAAACGTTTGCACCATCACTAACCTTACTTCAATTTGGTAACCTATTTTGGTAATTTCGTATTTTAAAAACATACAAAATTATATTTCTAAACTATATTAATTTTCTCTTTCGTCTGACATCCCACTAGAAAAAGTAGCAAAAAATTTGAGATCCTTTTTAGGTAAATCATTTGATTAATTGATTTATGTGAAATCCATCTTATTTATGTTGTTCGATTAAAAAGTCAAAGTACCTATGTAAAAAAAATAACAAGAGACAATTACAAAATATATACATACGTATAGATATATACATACATATAGATATATACATATAATATACATATGTATAGGTGGTGTTAATTTTAACAGCGTGTATACATATCCTCTCCATCCTTTTTGCTAAGCCATAGTCGAGTGAAAGGAGGAATACTTTAGTGACGAATGTAGAAACATAACACAGACCAACGCAGGGACCACCTAGATGTAACGGTTGTATTGTCTAGTTACTATTTTCTTACAGACACAAAAATTAACGCTCGTTGTGTAGCGGCAATTTTAATCACATCTTAATTAGCACTAAAACAATTAACATTCTGATTCTAGAGCATTGGGTCAGCGCCTGATCACTCCGCAGCCGTTATATGGTACTAGTTGTATCATGCAACTCCATCCGCTTTTATAGAAAATAAAATGTATCTAGATCTCCGCATCCTTGCAGAGGTGAACACAGGGAGGTATAACTAGCGCACCCGTGATTATCCAAAAATACTTAGTCGCACAATGTGAAAAAAAAACCTGTAGCGAACGGAACATAAACTGTCCCGGGAAACATTGTTTTATTAGAAATTGGAGAAAATACATTTTCAGTTGCTCGGGATAAAACCTGGGAAAGACCTTTTGAACTGAACACCAATGTCTTCACCAGAAAAGATTTGAAATAAAAAAAAATATCTTCACGCCCATATCCCCGAAGAGGTAGGCAGAGGCACAACCAGGGCATCCACGACTAGCCGAAGACACTAAGTCCCACAATGTTATAGGTGGCAAACCTATCGCCAACCGGGCACATATCCAATCCCGAGCAACATTTTTTTTAATAGAAAATTGGAAAAACCAAATTTTCCTTTTGTTGCCCAACCCGGGATTCGAACCCGAGACCTCGTGCAGTCAAGTCCAACACCTGAACCGCTAAAACACTGAGGCGACTATTGGAAACAAATAAAAAATAATCGAATCCACCTATCTTAATGATTCTGATTGAGAAGTTTTACATTTTAAAGTCAAAATACGAAAAATAGAGCTCTGTGTGACTCATTCTATTTAACGGAAGTTCTTTGTACATAAATTTATTAGAATCTGAGAGTGATGTTATGTTGTGAAATCTTTTTATTTATAATGGAAGGCAAACAAGCAGACGCATTTCCTGATGGTAAGAAATTCACGCCACCTAGATACACCAAAGGTGGTAATGGTGCGTTGCCAACCTGAGGCCGGGATGTTAGGCCTCGAGCAAAAGTAGGTTTACCTAGCCGGTAAACCTTACCCTCCGAACCGGAACACGTCAACGGCAAGCATTGAGCGTTATGGCGGCAGGAATAGGTAAGGCGGTGTTACCAATCCGGGCGAGCCACTGCGAAACTCTACCACCTTGTAAAAAATCGGTGGATTTGCTACAAAAAGTCAATTCAATTCTGGATATAAGGATGAAAGGGAATTTTGGAATAACAGTGAAAGCTAAACGTGACAGTAGGTCGAAACAAAGAGCGGTTTCGAACAACGGAAACCGTTGGAGAAAATATTTACCCTAAGGCATACCAAATTAAAACACATTTATTTGGTAGCTTCAGGCATTTTTAATACACAAATTGAATCTAACCCCAAAGTAAGCAAACTATATGTTTTATGGGCGTAAGTAATGGTACTAATATATAGTTAATACAAAAATAGATACCGTAATAAATTCAATAAACATCGAGATCCAGAAACGCAGATATGTAAATGTTCATCACACAAATGCCTGTCCCCGTCGGGAATCGAACCCGAGCCTCGCGGTCTGTCGATGTGGCTAGGCGTGTACGGTGACCCTTCGACCAACGAGGCGGTCAAACAAGATACATAACATTATATATTAACGTTACTGAACCTTCACCAACCTATGACCGGGATGTCAGACCACGTAAGCAAGGGTGAACTCTAGCAAAGATAAAGATGTTCTGACGCACTGACACTACGGTAGGAGGAATAGTTAAGAACAAATGCTAGTTTGTTTACTTTTATTGTCCTGATTAGTGCCTTTTAAATTCAGAACCTCAAAGGAAAGAAGAACTTGTACTCTGTGGTCTAGCGGTCCGGCGTCGGATTTGACTTATCGAGGTACCGGTTTCGATCCCCAGGTCAATAAAAAAATAGCAAATGTGTATTATCAATTTTATAATAAAAATAACGTTGTCCGGGATTGGATATGTGTCCGGCTGGTGATAGGGCTGCCACCTATCACATTGTGGGACTTAGTGTCTGCGGCAAGTCGTGGGTGCCCTGGTTGTGCCTCCGCCTAAGTCTTCGGGGATATGAGCGTGAAGATACTTCTTGTAAAAGATAGATGTCGATCCACGGATCCTAGTCCTGTCAACCTTGCCATTTAAACCAGAGACTTTTCAAATGAAAAATCAGTCACTTTAATCAGGAAACAACCAGTTACATTCACAACACAATTGGCAGCATCAGACGCGAAGAATGGACTGGCCAGATTTGATGCGTTGATTTCTTTGTACTCAGTGAAGGATGAGCAATGCACTGATAGTGGCTATAGTCAGTCCGAGTTAAGCGATAACATCAATAGCAATACATAAATGAATATAATGATGAATGATTGACGTAATTATGTTCCTCTGCAGCATCCACATTTAAAACTAAAGTTACCGCAGATTTGACTCAGATTTCATAAGAACAAAGGACCCTTTGCATCAGACCAAGTCTAACAATAACAGCATAGCTATACATCCTATTAATATTATAAATGCGAAAGTTTGTAAGTATGGATGTATGGATGTTTGTTACTCTTTCACGCTCGAATGGCAGAACGGATTTGTCTGAAATTTGGAAGACAGATAGATTGTGACCTGGATTAACATATAGGCTATTTTTAATCCCGATCCTACACCGGGTTTCTGTGAAAACGCGGGCGAAGCCGCAGGTAGCAGCTAGTAATGGAATATATTATATCATAAGAAAGTTTCTCCTGAGCAAAATCCCTTAAAACGGCGGCGAATAACAAGTAACCCTTGACTTGATCCAGATACTCGTGAAGACAAAAGGCTTTCTTTTTTTAACTACGTCATAGTGGGTAGACACAGATAAAGCAGATCAATCTTGCAGTGGTCTTTTTGTTTGTCGGAAAAGTATACGCATCACTACATCGTATACAACAAAGTCGCTTTCTGTCTGTCATAGTTCACTGTCTATCCCTATGTATGCTCAGATCTTTAAAACTACGTAACGGATTTTGATGGGGGTTTATAATATATATATATTGATTCAAGACGAAGGTTTAGTTGTATAATAGCATAGAAGTATGTCAACTCGTTGAGACGGGCCGCAAACAGAATATATTTTCCGACTCTATTTATATTTTAGTTTGGTAAACAGACAAATTTCCTATGGTAACAAATACACTTTGCATATAGATATCAAAGATGTGAATGGTATGTTGCAAAACTAAGACTCTTACAATAAGCCTCTTCCGCAAACTTACAGGTTATTCTATCCTTCTAAACGGAACAACAAGGATGGTAATATCACTTAAGGCGGCAAGAAAAAAAGAGTAGCACAATTTCGGGAGAGTTGTTACTAAACTCTACTGTCTAAATCAGATCTTTATGAACAGTATTCGCTGTCATGCAAACAAACTGAAGACAGTACGAAGAAAAACAGGTTACTATGATTTGCGCATGAATAACAGAAAAATAGACAAAATGTTATTAGTCAGTGCGTCGTCGCGAAATTACAACTCAAAGCAAATAGTCAATGCGTATATTCCATTTGAGTCAGTCTTATATCCTATACAAGCAGACGGATTTCCTGATGGTAAGAAATTCACGCCGCCTAGAGACACCAAAGATATGGTGAGTTACCAACCTGAGGCCTGGATGTTAGGCCTCGAGCAAAAGTAAGTTTATCGGCTACCTTACCCTTCGAACCGGAACACGTCAACGGCAAGCATTGAACGTTATGGTGGCAGGAATAGGTAAGGCGGTGGTACCAATATGAGCGAGTCGCTGCGAAACCTTCTGTTCCCGCAACATCAACTAAGTCATCCAAATCAGAGGTCGAACATAATCACCGAAGTTAAGCATCATTGGGCGCAGTTTGTAGGGGTCTTCTGTGCAAAAGACCCCTGCCTTGCTCTGGCCGCTTGTAATAGGCGAGCAATGGTCAAATGGGTTATTACCAACAAGACCACTGGTTATGGAGTGCCGTACTGGAACTTGTAAGGGTAGCGAGCCAACGCTTTACGTATTGATTACCTACTGTCACATTCCGGTCCGGAGCGTGAGGAAGCCGGTAGACTTGCACAATTGGCCTAACACCGTGGCCACAGGACAAAGACGATCCTCCGAATCCATGGTATCTATAGGCCACGGTTGTCTCTTACCATCAAGAGAGCCCTGTTCACTGACTTCTTATATAAAACACACAGGAAAAAGGCATGTGCTATACTGGACTCTGGCCAGAGAGTTCTGCTATTGTTTCTTTGTGTTCGGATAAAGATGAGTAATGCGCTGATTGTGCCGCAATTTAATAATAGTCACTGGTATGTATGTAAACAAGTTGCACACCGTACATATTGTACAATGCAATATATTTTTGTAAATTAAGTTATAGAAAAAATACAAGCCCGCTGAAATTCTTTTGGCGGATTTTTAGTGGCGGCGTTCAGTATTTGAAATTTATAAACTTAAAACATGTTTATTAAAAAGGCATGAACTCGGATCGACTTTCATTAGGAAATTCTTTTTTTACAAGATGTAAGCCGCTTGTTCCTCACTAGCACCGTGACTAACTAACACTTAGTCTTATAATGATTTGCCCGGATTTACACCTTATTTGACAAGCTTTGGTGTTTATAAGCGAAATGTATTTCTTACCGCAAGGAAATCCGTTTATTTGTAGCCTTTCCTCTAAATTTAAAAAATACAGACATTAACCCAACGCTTTCCACAATGGGTCACGGCGACCATCCTTAACCTCAAATCCAAGTCGTGCGATGATGGCGCTGTTACATACAGCAATTAAGTCTTTTGAATGGTAAATTGTTATCAGACTTTCCCACTAAAGTGCAAATTAACGTTTTGTCCGTATACATGGCAACAACTCGAACACAGACTTTATTGCTTGTTTTAATGTCTTCAAATAACGACTCTTTTTTCTTTCTAATCACAAAAAATGCTTATTCAGAAAATGAAGATAAATTAGGGGCATAACAGGGGTATACCTAACACTTGTATGAGGGACTTTGAGTGAAATTAAGTATATGTGTTATAACATGATTTATACTATCTAGTTAGTTCATTTGGAACATATTCATAAAAACTGAAAAAATAGTGTTTAGTATTGGAAAGCTATTTTTTAAAATTGATTGCCGATGGTGACAAATACACATCATCTACATATTAAACATCAAAATTTGTTAATGGTGGTCCAACATGAAGCTGAATACCGTTTACAACTACTGATATTTTCAAACTGAAACAACTACACATGTCCGATTTTTTTTATTAAACAGACATAAGAAATGCTTTAGGTACTGACAAACTATTTGGCTGTATTGTATTATAATTTAAATACCGTACAAATCTAACGTAGCGGTTATTAGTGTAACTGTTGACGTCATTACACCTGTAAAATATATTAGTTTGCCTAAGCGTCATGTACCTAAGTGAAGAAATTATTCATAACCTTAACCCTTGTCCAACTTTCTTTTCAGTAGTCAGTGGGTCACAACGACCATCCTTAGCTTATATCACCAATCGTGTGATCGGCCTTGATACTCGTTTCACATTCGATGGCCCACAATCCAGTCCTCTGAACGACTAATTGTTATCAGACCTTCCCACCTGACTTTTGATGTTTCGTTACTTAACAATACGCTGTTATTCAACCGGTGACATACCGTCTACCGTAAATTTGCATGGTGTTGGGTTATCGAGGCCAAAGGCCATATTTTTGACGTTATATTTGCTGTCAGTTTCACAGTAACGTCATTGTTTGCAATTGTTAAATTTATAATTCGCAGGCTGCTATATTTAGTCACTGATTACAAATAAACTAAAACTTCCTCGTTTTTAAAAAAACCTATTGGAATAAAAAGGTCTTTATAAGAAATCAAAATATAATCTACAGATAAGATGAAACAGAAACTATTGTATTTACACATAAATGTTTAAGAAAAAATAAAAAAAAACGCTATTTACGCTTCATCTCTGACGAAGGGTAGGTACAGGTTCAAACCCTGTTTGAAGTGGTCTCTGCTTACTCGCTTACCAACTCTAACTATCAAAATCGGTTCATGAACGACTAAGTTATCCGCGAACAGACATAAAAAAACATATATACGGGCGAATTGAGAAACCTCCTCCTTTTTGCGAAGTCGGTTAAAAAGGCTAATGCTACTTTTTTACATTTTGTAAAATCCCTATTGAGAATAAAACTCTAGCAAAAACAACTAGTATCTACAACTAAGTGAGCACAGCAGAATAAGCAAAAACAAATAATTAAAATTAAAAAATAGATCCTAGACTCTCAAAATAGCAATTTTGGCGCGCAGCCAGTGGAACAAAACAGACAGACTGGAGTGCTCGTTAACTTTAACTTAGACTCGTTGGATTACGGTATTTCAGCATGAAAAATGGTGCTGCCCAGGGAATTACGTAATGTAAATGAATCTGAAGATTTTCATGGAAGTTTAATAGATTTTGATCGTATTGGAAAAACAAGGTTTAATACTCGTAAAATTCAAGGAACAAATCAACCCTGCTGCATGTGTATCATCTCCTTAACAAAGCTTTCCCTTTATTGGACTATGTAAACATTTTTTAATAAACTTCCAGAACAAATCAAGGACCTAGGTACCTTTGAGTAACTTAAAAAATGTGTTGAATCTAAATATCTGAGTAATAAGCATGTTTATCCTATTAATATTATAAATGCGAAAGTTTGTAAGTATAGATGTATGGATGTTTGTTACTCTTTCACGCTCGAATGGCTGAACGGATTTGTCTGAAATTTGGAAGACAGATAGATTGTGACCTGGATTAACATATAGGCTATTTTTAATCCCGATCGCACACCGGGTTTCTGTGAAAACGCGGGCGGAGCCGCAGGTAGCAGCTAGTGATTAATAATTGGTCCTCAACATCGTGTTGGGTAATCTAAATATAAAAGATATAAAATAAATAATAATAAAAAAATAAAAACGAGAAGCCCGCTGAGTGTCCTTTGTCAGAACTATTCAGCTGACGTTTCGATACTGGGGTAGACTTTAGATTTATTTTATGGCACGAGATAGTTCAGATGTATACCCATGCTAATGTGTAATAAAAAAAGTTAAGATGAATTGAACATGCATAATGTTATCCTGATGGTAAGGTAACCGTGGTCTCTCAGTGCCAGGACAGCAACGCACCATTACCATATTTGATGTCTGTAGAGTGTAGAGCATATTTTTTTACTACCAGGACAATGAGTCTACTTGTTTGCTTTTCAATTGTACAAAATAAAACAAAGAAAACCTTTAAGATGACCAACAATGGTATAAAAGTTAAAATTTTCAACAAACCCAGACAAAAACTACATATAATGTAACTAAGAACCATCTCGATCACGTTAGCTTTTAAACGAAAAAAAATCGCATCGAAATCAATCCATCCGATCAACAGTTATGATGCCACAAAAACACAGACATGTCATACCTTTTTTGTCGGGGTTAAAAACTGGTGTATTCATAATTCGTACAAAAATGAATAATTTTTAGGAACAAAAAAAAACATTTGAGTTTTATAAAAAAAATTAAGATATTGTTTTAACAAATCAACTCATACGGGTATTTCGGGATGGATGTTGGTGAATCGAGGAAAGCCGCTGATAAAGCTAGAGTAAAACACAATCACGCTATAAATATTTCAATCCTCAGAATATACATTAATGCGTACCTACCTACACAAAACGGTACGGTCTCCCGAGAGACAGCCCTTGGTGCTGGCGTTGTAGGTAACAGCCCAATCCATCTAAATAATGATGTCTCGGGCTGAGCACTCTGCTCGGCCCACAAAGTTCAGTGAAGTTGTAAAAAATCGTAAGATTAGCAACAAATTAGTCATTCAAAAAAAAACCTACACAAAAACACATTACCAACAGTTTGTTCATATTATATCAAACAGTGCGGTGGTTCTTAAACTGCATGGAGACTTCCAGAGCGTCAATGGATCGGCGGCAATTTTTTTCAAATTTATTTATTTGCTAAGATGGATTGCAAAGTCGGTATTAGGTCTTATATTTAATAAGCCATTTTCATTTCGATAAAACACAGATATTTTTACATACCAATGGGATGACAAATCCTGAGCAGCCTTCTCTAACTAGTTGGAACAAAGCTCGTTGGAATAACTTGCGCACGTCTTTGAATAAGAAGTAAAGTGTTTTAGACCAACTTTTCTATAACATATCGTATTCAAGTTAAACAGTTTGGAAACCACTGTATCAGTGTATTCCAACTTATTAACACTTGTCACCACCACGCCGCCTACCGGTGATTACATCTTGACCTGCTAGTTATTTGTTTTGTTTAATATTTTCCTTGTTAATTATGATATTTTGGCTTTTCTCAACTTGTGACACAGGGATGCGACGATCCCATCACCGACTAATGGAATTATATAATAATTTCAACGACTTGTGGTTCACTATATCACCGCCTTGCCTTTTCTTGTCAGCATTAAGTCAGACCTTGCGTGTTGCTGTTTTCCAGATTATAGGAAAGCTTAGCGGGTAAACCTCCTTACTCCATAGACAAGAGGCTCAAAATCAGTCAATCAAAACGTTTCAAAGAACTCACCTCTCTCGCAAATGCATCTGGCATTGTGAACGTCGAGGTGATCCAGCAGAAGGTGTTCACCACGTTCGCGGGCAGCCCCGACCCCACTATACACTGAATCGGATGCCCCACATACTGCGTCGCGGTAATGATCACCGAACATGTCAGCAGCAACACTGTGGTGAAGATATTGTGCAGTCTAAAAACCGCGTTGTCGGTCTTGATCTGCTGGTACTTGAAGTAGACGCTCAGACCGCCTAGGAGCTTGAACATCTTGTGCTTGTCTCTATAACATCATAGGTATGTGCGTACTTATATGTATCAGTCTTACTTAATTGAGATATATCGCATGGTTATTGTCGTAGTGCAGTGGCATCTGGAACAAAACAAATATTTTTCTATGAGTAAAATGTGGTAAAATATTTTAATAATTATTATTACATTACTAATTATTACTTTTGTTTATCATTTAGATTATGGAATTTCATCCAGCGTCGACGATGGAAACTATATCTGTTTTGGATTTCCCCATATTGGTTCGAGAGACGTGAGGAAAGTAGGGAACTTGCCTCCATCTAACCTTTTCCTGTCGCCATAACAGTATCAAGTCCGGGAACCCGGGGCCAGTGTAGCCGGCTTGCACAATAACCCTAACCCACCAATCAAAGGAAAGCGACGCACTTATGGTGCCTATTGGCCACAACTTTCTTATCGTCAAGTTTGCTATCCTATATGTATAAATTGTAGCTAGCAGTGCTTTGCAGCAGCTCGCTTGTATTGACCACCACGCGTGAACTGTTCCATTTTTATGTGAGAGGTCAGCGAAAAAGCACACGGCTCTCCTGATGGTAAGAGCCAATAGAGGCCCATAAACACCATAGATATTACAGGTACGTCGCTGTCCTTAGGCCGGGATGGAAGGCCTATTTTGCAAATCTACTGGCTACCCTACCCTCCGGACCGGCACATGACAGAAGGTAAAGGGAAGACGTTGGATCCCTACCCGGGTGAGTTGCTGCACAGTACTATACCGACAGTGGTCTAATTGGTAATGACCTATATTTTAACAAGTGCTCGCCTCTTACGATCTGCTTGGCTTGTCTCATGCAATAAATGGAACTGCCCGCTAAGGTAACAAAACCAAAGAGACCATCTGATGACAAGTCTCGCTGCTCGTCAAAAGTAACCCTAGGTTTATTATTAGTGTCACTGTGATCTCGAGCGAATCTGTGATCACATAAATGAGTACCACAAACTCAACCATTCGAGCTCATAACGTCACTGCTCTTTTGGTACAAAAAAAGAAGCTAAAAAATAACTTAAACTGTGGACAAACAGTCGATCTATCAACGCTGAACAATTATGTCAGCTATGTAGGACAGCGACAGTTTGTAGACGCACGCCAGATTATACGATATCAACTATTTTTCTTCCATAAAACAACTTATTTTTAGCATTTACACTTTCAATCATGTTTTTTTTTTAAAGTTTATCAGTAATTTACTGTAAATTATTAATTAAAATTATATAAACTATACATAAAACCTACAAACTCTTTGGAAGAATGAATTTTAATATATATGTGCAACAATGTATTTGTTATATGTGTGTAGAATCTAAATCTATGAAATGTCAGTTATTAAGATAACTACTGTAGCTACTGTATTGTTGATTGTGTTCAGGGGACTGATTGTGTAACTCAGTTGCCCACTCAAAATGGAAAAGTGTACATCAAATACCTGTCAAATGACGTGTTTTATATTTGCTATCTTCAGTGACCAACAGAAATACAATAGAGATCTAGAAAACACAAACACATTTAATGTACACTTTTGCAGTTTGAGTTGGCAACTGAGATACATAATCACCCCCCAGAGGCTAGTCGTACACGGACCACTTTATCATTATTGATTTGAAAGTCATAAATAGTAGTCTCTTGTACTTAAAAAAAAACATTTAAGGGAATTAAAGTTTCAAATAATCCGAAGGAGGCCTTCTCTGCAGCGGTCTTGTGAACCAGTATTAGCGTCGGTAACTCAAATTTGTGGTTTTCAATCTATATATGAAAATCAATACTACTTTTTGTTATAATTTTACAACTCAAGAACGGGCTCACCTATCCAAATCGAATGTTTAGCCTTTGTTCGGACTATTTAGTAGACGGTTTATGTGAAGTTTGCATAAAATCAATCGAGCGGTTCTTCATTAAATTTTTTTGTAACCAATGAATTCAATTAATGGCGGATTTGTGCTGTCATATTAAAACTTTTTTCAGTTGTTTTTTCTTTTTTCTTTTTTTGTTTTCTTGGGTTATGTCAATCATGGGTCATACGTAGTGCAACACGTGCCGGGCCGCTAATTTTCTTATAAATATAAAGATAGCTCGCGATTATTAACGATTTGTTTGCCACCTATCAAAATTTTGAACAGTGTCTCCGGCTAACCTTTGGTGTCCTGGTTGTCCCTTTGCCTACTTCTTCGGGATAATTATTGCGTTAAAATATTTTCTTGTAATTGTGTTTACATTTTCTTTAAGCAATCGCCGATAGCTTTACTCATCGGTCGTTTTGTAAAACACTCAAAAAAAAAGTAAAAGTATCTTCACGCCCATATCCCCGAAGAGGTAGTCAGAGGTACAACTAGGGTACCCACGACTAGCCGAAGATACTAAGTCCCACAATGTGATAGGTGGCAAGCCTATCGCCAACCGGGCACATATCCTATCCCGAGCAACATTTCTTTTTTATTAGAAAATTGGAAAAACCCAATTTTCTTTTGTTGCCCGACCCGGGACTCGAACCCGGGACCTCATGCAGTCAAGTCCAACAACTGAACCGCTAGACCACAGAGGCGTAAACACTTAATGTATAAATTTACTAAAATTTCTATCGGTGTACGGATGCAACGATACTTTATCCGATACGACTGTACTTTAATATCCTTAAAATCGCTTGGTCATGATTCAAGTACCACAGGCCGGCAGGTGCGAGCTGAACCAATTGCAACAACACTGCAACTTATTTGTTTCTATAGCCACTGATAACAGGACGTTGACCTTTACGTTTACTGTACAAAAATAATTTATAATATGCCATCTAGTAAAACGAGGAATACATATACAATTCATGCTGTTAGGTTATGGAACTCGCTTCCTAGTGAGATTCGTGAATGTTCTTGTTTCTTTCAAAAAACAATTAAAGAAACTTTTTCTTTGAGTTATTTAGCTTTATTTGTATAGGTAGTTATATTTCGGTATGTATTATGTTTAGTATGTAATTGTATTTAGTATGTAGTTATTTTTTTATGTATAGTTTTGTAGACCAGGTGTACATATTCCATTTATTGTTTTCCTTTAACGGGTTGGCTGGAAGAAATTTCATTTATTTGAGATAAGCTCGCCCTTTGTACTTACGTTTATTTTAGTCTTAAGTTTTTCTGTATTTTTGTTGTGTAATAAAGATTTAATAATAATTCAAATTCTAATTCAAAATAGCTTTTATTACGTAGATCCATATACAGATTCTTGTAACGCGTCTATATAATTCTAAAAACTACCACCGGATCGGAACGCGGCCACTCACTGAGAAGATCCGGCGAAAGAAACTCAGCGGGCTTGTCTTTTTTCTTATAAATATAATTTACAAAAGTTTATTACATTTACAAATAATTTGCAGAGATTGGCATGAGGAGCAATTAATCCCAAGCATTTCTGTCTTCTAAATATTCTGAAATCT
Organism: Calephelis virginiensis; assembly: GCA_002245475.1. NCBI lineage: Eukaryota > Metazoa > Arthropoda > Insecta > Lepidoptera > Riodinidae > Calephelis > Calephelis virginiensis. The sequence goes on from NJDC01001360.1 coordinate 162,067, forward strand.
TATAATAACCCTTACCATACAACTTTATCTTAATACATTTTTTAAATTTATTAAATGGTAAGTCTTTAATATGCTCAGGAAGTTTATTGTAAAAACGTATACATTGGCCCATGAAAGAATTACTGATTCTATGGAGACGAGACTTATGCACAACAAGATTGTTTTTATTCCTTGTGTTTACAGCATGTACATCACAATTTTTCTTAAACAAACTTATATTTTTATAGACATATATCAAGTTTTCAAAAATATATTGAGAAGTCACCGTTAGAATTTTTATTTCTTTAAACTTTTCCCTGAGGGAAACTCTTGGGCCTAAATTATAAATTGCCCGTATAGCCCTCTTTTACAAGACAAATATTGTGTTTACCTCGGCCGAGCTTCCCCAGAGAAGAATGCCATAGGACATGATGCTGTGGAAATAACTAAAATACACAATTCTAGCAGTGTCGACACCTGTTAACTGCCTTATTTTCTTAACAGCGTAAGCTGCTGAGCTCAATTTGAAGGCAAGTTTTGCAATGTGCGGGCCCCACTGTAACTTTTTATCTACAGTGATTCCTAAAAATGTGGTGGAATCTACTAGGTCCAGTTTGTTCCCATTGAGTTGTACATTGGTATCTACTTGCCTATAATAAATTTATTGAATTTTTATAAACTATTTAATCGCTTCTATAATCAAGAGGTTGGTAGTTTTAAATGAGGTGTCGGGTTCGTTTCTGAGTCGGGCAGTTCAAAACGTGCTTCAGCAATTATCTAACAAAAATATCACTGTCCCAGTTGACGTTAGGTTTGCAACCTATCACAATGTGGGGCAAAGTGGTACCTACGGCTAACCGTGGGTGTTCTGGTTGTAACTTCGTCTTAAGTAGAGGCGTGAAGATACTTACCTAAACGAAAAGTGTAATAGGTTTAAGAATTTGACAGTAACTGCCTTACCACAAAAAAAATTAAGCCTGTTTAACTGAAAACTGTCAAAAATGTATATCCAACCAATATCATGCTACGCGTGGTTAACAGCTGCAGCTTATTGGTTGAGAATGCGATTCTAAAATAGAATGTGAAACAAGTGATCTACGATTTTTTTTGTGGTGAGACGGTTACCGTTTTTTAATAAAAAGTATCTTCACGCCCCTATCCCCGAAGAGGTAGGCAGAGGCACAACCAAGGCACCCACGACTAGCCGAAGACACTAAGTCCCACAATGTGATAGGTGGCAAGCCTATCGCCAACCGGGCACATTTCCAATCCCGACCAACATTTTTTTATTAGAAAATTGGAAAAATCCAATTTTCTTTGTGTTGGCCGACCCGGGATTCGAACCCGGGACCTCATGCAGTCAAGTCCAACACCCGGACCGCTAGACCACAGAGGCGATTAGTTTTATATAGTTTTTAGTATAGTTTTTTATTAAACATGGGCTAAAGTACTCTAAGGTTTAATTATAGCCTATATTATAATATAACAGCGTTATAGAGACCTAGTTGACATTACAACTTAAATTTTAGAGTATTTTAGTCGGTGTTTATTAAAAAGACGGCTAGAAAAGACAATCGACATGCAGATTTTACAAATTGAACCCAATAAAAAAAAAACATAAATTTATACATTCGTTCGTCAAATGTGCTGTAGGTATACAATATAAAAAACATAACTCGACCTCAGATAAAGCACTACAGAAACACAGAAAAATAAAGAAAAGGCATAATATATCCCTTCTTCAGTTCCAAAACAGACTTATTTTTTTTTAATACGTATTTCAACCAAGGTTTCTTATTACAAAAATGTACGGTTAGAAAAAAGTCAAGATTGCAAATTCATAAATTGCTTTTTTATTTCTTATTTCTAAAGAGCAAATTTTTTGATACCTAAAAATACGAAAACATTTATGAAAATATTTGCTAAAAAACAAAAAAAATCAGATCAATCGGATATTTATCCGAGGGTGGTGTCAAGAGTCTCCGAAACCGGCGTGTTTGTATGAAAAGGGTTATGAATGTGAAGGAAGCAAGACAGGTTTGTCAGGATCGTGAGGTCTGGCACTCGATACTCTCTGCCTACCCCGTAAGCGACTTGGCGTGAAGATATGTATGTATGTATGTACAAAAAAAATGTAGCAAGGAATTGCGAAACAAGCATCTGCTCAGATTTGCAACGATCTAAGGTGTTTTAAGCGATTTCTATCTACAAGAAAGGCAAGTTTTTTTTATTATAAAAAACAAATAAGTAAAAGTGAATGTATCATTGTACATTCCGTTGTACGCCAATAACTCGATCGGTCAACAGTGGATAACAATAGGCCGTAGAACATGAGAACGTTTTCGCAATCACTTACGACACTAACACTGTTACGAGTTTCATTGGAAAAGTGACCCCCTTATGTACCAAAGACGTAACATTAATAGATAGTAGAGCTGTACTAAGGCTCGCTTGTGTTAACATAGAATCAGTGCTCGTCATTATTGTTACCGGTAGACTTACGCAATAGCCTTTGCATCCCCACCATTAGTTAGACAAAACTCTGTTTATTGTTGATGTCCAACTCCTTCGTCTTTTATAATACCATATAAAGACAAACAAACAGTCAGATTTCCTGGTGGTAAGATATGAATGTAGCCGTAGTAATGTAGAAATAGACAAAATGACGAATATACAATTAAAAAGAAGTATTTTCATGCCCGTATTGTCATGGTAGGCAGAGGCATAACCAAGGCATCTACAATAGCAGAAGACACTATGTCAAGGGTGACAAGAATATCGCCAACTGGGCACATATTCAATCTCTGGCAACGCTATTTCATTACAAAACTAAAAAAACACGCTTTTCAACCCGGTTCGGCCGACCTGGAGATCGAACCCGGGACCTCATGAACTTTAACCCTACGCCGCGCCGGAGCGGTAGACCACAGCGGCGATAAAAAATATTATAAAATGTTTGGAGTCTCTATCCAACTTTATTTTTCTGACAAAATATACAACAGCTGACTGTTTCAAAGTCAAAACTAATAAAAATGTAATTAGCATTTAACAGTAACAGCAAACGCCCCTAGTAACTTACACTTCACATGAAATAACTACATATTTCCCATACACAGACGTCAGAAAGGAAGTTCGACTAAATTGCTTCCCCTCGCTCAATGCCAAATAGCTATACTATATGTGCAACGTTATCCTTATCCTATTAATATTATAAATGCGAAAGTTTGTAAGTATGGATATATGGATGTTTGTTACTCTTTCACGCTCGAATGGCTGAACGGATTTGTCTGAAATTTGGAAGACAGATAGATTGTGACCTGGATTAACATATAGGCTATTTTTAATCCCGATCGCACACCGGGTTTCTGTGAAAACGCGGGCGAAGCCGCAGGTAGCAGCTAGTTAATATATAAAACCTTATAAAAAAAACATTTTTTGTGTACATTCATTATATTAAAAAAATCGGGTATATATTCCGTTACATTTATACTGGTCAAATTCTAATGAAATATAAAGTTAAAATTAAAAATAAAAGAATTTTAAATATTTTTGCCAATTTTCATTATGTAAGTACTTCTATAATTTATTGTCTTCACGCTGTCCTTCCTAATGCGAGCCAAAACGTCACCAGCCTGCGCTCCATTAAATGGGCAATCTAATGAATGATTTGTTTACATTGTATTTTGCACCGTATTATAACTAAAACTTGCATTTTTTAAATATCCCTTTATATAGGAAATAGTTCTCAACGAATCGAAAGAGTCCAAGTCATGCCTCAAAATTGAGCTGGCCCTTTAAACGTAACCCTGTATCACTGGCCTCGTAGTGCCTAGTTAAATTTTAAAAAAAACTGGCGGCTACAAAAAGGCTAAACTTTATTATTTTTAATTCAAGCGTCACAGACAACCATTACCTACCAGTCCCCTAAACAGTGTTTTCATTATTTGAAAGCTAAGTCATAATTCATTAAACGAAGCGAAGGTATCCATGGGAAGATTAACCGAATTTTTTATTGCAGTATGTATACATAGGTAATCGCCCCTGTGGTCTAACGATCCGGCATCAGACTTGATTTCTTGAGGTCCCTGGTTCGATCCCGGGTCGGGCAACAAAAAAAATTAGAAAATTTCTATTTTCAATTTTAGATATGTGACCGGTTGGCGTTAGGCTTACCACCTATCACATTGTGGGACTCAGTGTCTTCGGCTAGTCGTGGGAACCCTGGTTGTGCCTCTGACTAGCTCTTCGGAGATATGGGCGTAAAGATACTTACTTACTTACTTGTACATAGGTATATATTATGATGTATGACTGTAACAGTATAAATAATTTTATTTCATCACCCACTCCAGCGAGAGTGGAGACAAAGTAAACGAGACTTACTGCTCCAAAGTATGATCTCAGTAAATCCGTAAAAAGATCGATGATGGAAGAGAAACGGTCTGGTCAATGAACGATATTTACTACCGCGATGCCTGAGAAATCGATCTCTAGATAGAGGTTTGTTTATCTGACAGGTGGACACTATATTTTTTGAAAAAATATATATTATGTTGCACAGTATGTAGCTGGAAACAAGTTTAACCCTTAATTTCAAAATTCAAACATTTTACTAACAAAAACAACTTTTTTGAGTAAGTTTTTAGTAGGATTCTTGGAGATGCCATGGTGGTCCAAGTCCGCTCAGTAGAATAACCTATCCGCCTTTCAGGCAGGTCGTTGAGGTGAGCACAGGTTAAATAGGTCATTACCAACAAAACCACTAGAGATAGAGTGCTATGCAGAAAATTATCCGGATAGGGATCCATCGTTTTTCCCGTGTTGATCTGTGCTCCTTTGCAGAATAAACCGTCTGCCTTCCTGCTAGGCAGCTCGTAAAAGGCGAGCATAGGCTTAACGTTACTAAAACCGTGATATCCTAGAAGGTGGTAGAGCTTCGCGGCGACTCGCCCGGATTGGTACCACCGCCTTAACCTATTCCTGTCGCCGCAACGTCAGTGCTTGCCGTTGACGTATTCCGATTCGGAAGGTAAGGTAGCCGATAAACTCACTTTCGAGGCTTAACAACCCGTCTCAGGTTGGCAACGTACCTTTACCACCTTTGTTGTCTATAGACGGCGTGAATTTTTTACCATCAGGAAATCCGTCTGCTTGTTTGCCTTCCAATATCATAAAAAAATCGCCTTACCTATTCCTACCTAGAGCGGTAGGTTGGTTATGGCGGTTGATTGTCAAGTTCCGGTCCGAAGCTTAGTATAGACTTGCACGATAGGCCTAAAACCCCTGTCACAGAGCAGTGGAAGCACCCATAACATGGTGTCTATGGGCCATGGTTATCTCTTACCTTCAAGAGAGCCGTGTACTTGCTGTCCTCAAACATTAAAAAGACAAAATTTGGTCATAACATTGGTATTGGTTGATGAAATATAACCCATATCTCCCCAATAAAAATATACAATCAACCAACCCCATAAAAATATAACCCAAATATAATACCTGTTCTACCATAAAAAACCTAACATTCTGGGTTAATTAACCAAGTCGAGGTCAGAACGTATAATTAAATCCAAAATATATTTAGTTACCACAAGTACAATTGTTAGGAAATAAAACTTCAATGGCGTTTCCTCGTTCGACGCGACGACTCTACAACTCGAGGTCGAAAAATGTAATACAATGAAGTAAAAAGTGGCAGACGAATCGCTACTGGACCGGCTCGAAAAAATGCATGCTCGTATACATATATTTTTTTATGATATTGGAAGACAAACAAGCAGACGGACTTCCTGATGGTAAGAAATTCACGCTGCCTAGAGACACGAAAGGTGGTAATGGTGAGTTACTAATCAGAGGCCGGGATGTTAGGCCTCGAGCAAAAGTATGTTTACCGGCTACCTTACCCTCCGAACCGGAACACGTCAACGGCAAGCATTGGAGGTTATGGCGGCAGGAATAGGCAAGGCGGTGGTACCAGTCCGGGTGAGTCGCTGCGAAACTCTATCACCTAGTAGGATGTCACGGTGTTACGGTCGGAAGAGGATAGTCCAAGTCCTGCCAACTGAACGAACTAGCGGACCTGCCGAGTTTCCTCCACATTCATTACTCTTTTCATACAAACACTGGTTCTGTATACTGAACATACCTTCGGATACATACCCGAGCGATTTGATCGTGGCACGTCAACCGAGGTCCCCCGTACCTACCTATGCACATACATACATATCTTCATGCCAAGTCCCTTACGGGGTTGGCAGAGTGTATCGAGTGCCAGACGTCACGATCCTGACAAACCTGTCTAGCTTCCTTCACATTCATTATCCTTTTCATAAATACACGCTGGTTTCGGAGACTCTTGACACCACCCTCGGATAATATCCGAGTGATCTGATCGTGGTATGTCAACCTTGGTCTCCCCGGGTACCTACATCCATCCACATTCGCGTTGTATATCTGTTTTGTCAATCTTTCATCTGTCATTCTTTCCACATGACCAAACCAGCGTAGCATGGCCCTTTCGCATTTTAACACCAACACTTGCTTTTACCAATGTATATACCTACATCCGTCCGTAAAGCATTATCCAGACGGAATGACGGAATTTTACACCAATATTATCTTTCAAATCAATACTAGTGTACATGGTCAAAAATAGTTGTATCTTTTATTATTTTCCATTCTGACAGTTGCAAAAATTTTAGTACGAAAGGTGACCATTGTCTCCTGTAGACTCTATAAGAAAAACTATATCCTAATAATATTATAAATGCGAAAGTTTGTGATGTATGGATGTTTGTTACTCTTTCACGCTCGAATGGCTGAACGGATTTGTCTGAAATTTGGAAGACAGATAGATTGTGACCTGGATTAACATATAGGCTATTTTTAATCCCGATCGCACACCTGGTTTCTGTGAAAACGCGGGCGAAGCCGCAGGTAGCAGCTAGTTAAGAAATATTATTGATAGCTGCGCAAGCGGTGTGTACGGACTCCACGAGACATACACGTAAATAAGATAAATTCCGTTACAAAAACTAAATTCAACAAGTGATTTTGCAAATATTTTTTTAAAAAGGTATTCAAATTTAGAAAATTCAAAAAAATATTAAAAAAATGTGTCGGAAAAACTAAAACTATTGCAGCTACTAGGCGGGGGATATGGCGAGACGATCTCAAAAAGGTAAATTTTATTTTACATGTTTGTTTTTTCAAGCACATATATTTCTAAAAAAAATTAAGAAATACCAGACCGACCGAAACCATGTCTTCACGGCGGCGGAAAGGCTCGACAAGACGAACACGTACAAAAGCCACATGACAGTTCGCTGATTATAACAAAAAAAATGTGTAATATGTCCACCATTACCTACCTCGTCATCTAACACGCACACACCATCAGAGCATAATAATACGTCATGAATCCACAAACACAACCTTGCACAAACATAATATTCAAGCAACACAATAGCACAATCGGGGGCTCCATGCCGTGGTTCCTTTGCGTGATGGTAATTGCCAATAACCGATGACAATTACCAACCATTGGTTTCACCAGGACAACCCGTCATCGATCATTCAAGGTTCAAATTAACTTCGATTTGGCCTTAAATTATATTGATTGTCAGCACGTAAAGCGTCAATCGATTAGACAGATCTTTTTTATCTAAAACTATCTTCTTCACTCCTATATTCCCGAAGAGGTAGACAGAGCGACAACCCCATGAGTAGCCGAAGACACATTTTATTAGAATATTGAAAAAACACAATTTCTGTTTGTTATCTGACCCGTGGTTAAGACCCAGGACGTAATGGAGTCAAGTCCTACATCGGACCGCTAGACCACACAGGATATAAGATCTATAGGGTTACTCTTGAATCTCGATATCATGCGAATTGGAAATTGGAAACGTTTTGCCATTTTAGGTACTTTTGAACACAATACTAGCCGATTATTAATATTCAGTTACAAATACATTCAACGAATCTAATAAAATTATTTATTCTTTACTATTAACTACATTTTTATAATTCGCCAGTACTGTGTTCATAGATACCTAAAGTGGCATACTCGATTCCAATTTCCGAATCGAGGTTGAAGATTGACCCTACAGATCTGCTTTAACCGACTTAAAACAATAGAGGTTCTCAATTCGACTGTATGTTTCTTTTGTATGTTTGTTACGCTATTATTCGGCCAATAGCCAACCGATTTTGATGGTTCTTGTTTAGAAAAATATCATGATGAGATATCTATCAAGATAAGTGAAAAAATGTACACTATTTAGTACAAAAAGCACTAGTAGGATGTCGATATAATTTATGGTGGACCATTGTGGACTCGCTATCTTTCTAAAAAAGAATGATCAAACCGCGACGTAGGACCTAATGAAATAGTAGTTGTTTTTTTACTGCGTTTCGTTTAAAAAAAACAGAGCAACGATCAGCCTTCCATGTACTTATTATTTATGCGAGAAGACAGCGAACCAGCATACCATGGCCTACAGACACCGTAACTCTTATGATAGTGTACCAATCCGTAATGAAGATGCTACCGGTGCATCGCTATCTTATGGCCTGTATTAAAGGCCTAGTGTGGAATTCCTAGAATTATTATTTTGGTATAGAACAATCGTATGGTACGTTCAATAGGCTGTTAAAGTTAAATATAGCTTATTTTTTAATTAGCTTAAAAATTTAAACAGGCTGTTTGTTAGAGAGATAATTTTACATCTTTGTATGTTTTGTGTCCTTCTATCTGTCAGCGATCTCCAAAACCCAGTGGTCAGTAGTCTAATGGCTTTTAAATATATACATAAATTATAGTATTACATTGTGTAATATGTATGTATAGTGATTAATATTTCGATATAATATTTCCTTCTATATCTACAAATTATACATATACAGGGTTACTGGTAACTAACGCAAAACCTGTCTAGGGCGGCTGTATTACATCAAAAGCCACAACTTTTAGAAAATCACGAAAAAAGAATTTTGTTCTCTATACTTTTTGTCAAAGGACGATGAACTTTTATATGGAGAACCAAATATTATTTTCGCGATTTTCTGAAATTTGTACAGCAAAATTTGTTGCTTTTGATGTACTAAAGCCACCCTAGATAGATTATGAGTTAGTTACCAGTAACCCTGTATATTATATCGTTAACTAGCCTCATTGTCTGGCTTGTGAAATTTACTCATATCATTTTTTAAACACATAAATAACTTACTCGACAAACATAACCTTTCTTCTTCAACTACTACACAATACTAGCTGCATTCGTTTACATTTTCATTGGACGGCAGGAGCGAGGTCGACCGAAATTGGCCAATTGCGATTCATCAATTGACATCAGGAGATCAAATGAAGGGACCAACTCTACATATCTCTACCAATTGGTACCTAATTAGGTACATGACATATAATATCTACCTCTATTTATAATCGATACTGAAACGAAAGAACCGGCAAAGTCTTGTGTGAAACATCTCATACATTGCGATCAATATAGTCGAAGAAATTTAGTTTATGCTCACGACTTAAGATTCATACATAAAATAATTTAAAAAAAACCGACTTCAAACAGTAAACTAAAAAACTCAACATTAATAAAAAAATAAGCTCAATGAAAGACAACTTTACTAAAAAGCGAAAACTAAACTGCACTTAGACTATACACAAAAGTGATATATACATATTAATCATTAGGTATTAATACTTAGCCTACACTTAAATTTTACTTATATTAATTACCTATATATACGCGTATTTTATATTCTATAAGTATACTACAACCAATTTATTACAAAATAAGAATTTTTATCCACAATAACAATATTCGCCTAAACCTATTACCTATGAATCTTTATACAATATTATATGTATATGCTATCTATCTGTCTGTTTGAAGCCGGTCCTTCGTCTTCATCATCAGACCCCTAATGACGGTCACAACCTATCTAGGTGTAAATTCCTCATCAATAAAAATTATTCAAACCCAAACACAAGGTAACTGATGTAAACCGTTAAGGAGTTCCCTTGACTGCCCTTCGTCTTCATCATCAGACCCTTAATGACAGTCACAACTCATCTAGGTATAAATTTCTTATCAATACAAATTGTTCAAACCCAAACACAAGGTATGTGCTGTAAACCGTTGAGGAGTTCCCTTGACTGTCCTTCGTCTTCATTATCAGACCCTTAATGACAATCACAACTTATCTAGGTGTAAATTTCTCATCAATACAAATTTATCAAACCGAAACACAAGGTTATTGCTGTAAACCGTTGAGGAGTTCCCTTTACTGTCGTTCGTCTTCATCATCAGAGCCTTAATGACAGTCACAACCCATCTAGGTATAAATTTCTCATCAACACAAATTGTTCAAACCCAAACACAAGGTAACTGCTGTAAACCGTTGAGAAGTTCCCTTGACTGTCCTTTGTCTTCATCATCAGACCCTTGATGACTATCACAACCTATCTAGGTGCAAATTACTTATCAACACAAATATTTAACATAAAAATAAACAAACGCAATAGTCGCCCCTACACTTTTTGAAGTTTCCCCTCAATTTCTCCAGGATGCCATTATCAGATCCTGGTGTCCTTGTCATGGCACCACCCTCAAAATATCTCCTTACCAACAAAAAAATAATTATCAAAATCGGTTCATAAGCGACGAAGTTATCGGCGAACACACATAAAATATATACATACGGTCGAATTGAGAAACCTCCTCCTTTTTTCAAAGTCGGTTAAAACAGGTAATTATTGTTAGTTTAACATACATATATTCACGCCAAGTGCTTTACGAGATAGGCAGAGAGTATCGAGTGCCAGACCACCTGATCCGATCCCGAAAAACCTGTCTGGCTTCCTTCATTATTCATTACCCTTTTCATACAAGCACGCCGGTTCCAGAGACTCTTGACACTACCCTCGGATAATATCCGAGTGATCTGATCGTAGAATGTTAACCTTGGTCTCCCCGGGTTCCTACATCCATCCACATTTGCATTGTATATCTGCTTTTGCAATGTTTCATCTGTCATTCTTTCCACATGACCGAACCACCGTAGTATGGCCTTTCGCATTTTAACACCAACACTTTCTTTCAATCCCACTCTTTCACTGATTTTCCGTAGCGCTTTCATTTCGACCGCATTTATCCTTCTTTCATGCTTTTTCATGCAAAAAAGCGGGTCGAGCTTTTTGACTCAGTTCCGTCAGTTTAAGGTTGATGCTACGTACTTTGTTTACATTTAGGATAAATCATTCATTCGTGGGTTATGTTAGAAATTCCTAAAATATCTGTCAAACATTTTCTTAATAAGGGAAGATTTGAAAGACAACTGAAAAGTGGTATAAACCAATTATACGAATCAGCAAAAACTAGGAGTGATATAGCTTGCTTTGGTTTTGTCGATTGTGTTAAGTAATACTGTTACTACCAGTACCTAGTGTGTGTTTCTAGTTATAAATCAACAATAGCAGAAGCTTTCTTTTCGTGTTTTGTGTGAAAAAAGAACTAGACTAGTTCTTTTTTTTTGGTCAGTAGACCAAACAGAATCCTATTACGAAATAATACTATTATTATGTACAAGCGAAATATGTATGTATGAACGTATGATTCGCGTTTTAAAATGAATTAAGCGGTTAAAACTGTTTAAGGGAATTTGAACGAAGTAATAGATTTAAAGTTAGAAAAGAGCATAGGCTGCTTTTTAACCTTAGTAATCAGGTAATTGCCATGAGATTTATTTGCGAAGGAATATGACGACAATAAGTGTACCAGGTTCGTTTAATTTTTTTATTGCATGACTAGATATTGGTAGTAATTTTTTTGTGCACTGACTAAACTAATTTTAAGTTATCGCTGTCTACTTTCCATGAAAGCAATAGAAAGAAACAAAACACTTTTAGTGCTATCAAATTAGTCCGTAAACGCCATTCTTACAAACTTTTAAGCTACCACTCGTAAAAAGTTGATTAAAAACATCACGATCTGACATATCCGGACTAATCTGACATGTCTAAAGTGTTCCATCGCGTTTGTTTTTCTTTCATTTGAAAAAGACAGCAGGCATCTAAAATAACTTTAGTTTGTGAACAGCAGAATCATATTACATAGTTTGTAATAGTCTCTCCCTTTACAAAAGTAATAAAAGTGAGGCAACACTCACCTCTTGTTACTAAAAACTCAATAAGAAAAGCAATTACAAATCACAATAGAAGTGAAAGAATCAATTATTTAAATATTCATTTATTGCAACAATGAGGAAGTAACTAAGGGAAATGTTTTTTTCATTAGGTTAATAATGTTGATTGTAGAAACGTAAGGTCAAAGGTTCGATTAACAGGTAGGACAAAAATATTTGATCGGGTTCCAAATTATTTTTTCCTCGACGCACAAGTGATATGGTTAGGGCAGATATTTTTGTTTTTACAATAAAAAGAGCCAAACAAGCAGATGGATTTTCTGAAGCAATAAATACCATATCTGGATCTAACATGGCAACGGTTCAGCTCAACCTGCCGAATCAAATCTTGCATGAAACTTTTGTATAAGTTTATGGACTGCCCTATTAACCGTTACACATCAATGGCAACAGGATTGGATCAGGTGATGGTACTAACTTGGACCAGTCATTTTAGCTAGTCACAGTGTTAGTAAAAGATAAAGCGAAACTCGCTAATTACAAACAGCTGGACTAGATATAAGTGGACCTTAATTCTCCAATAGAGCCAGGCGTTGGACGTTCTCATTTCTTCAAACATTCTCCAAACTCCTAGACCGTTTTACATGTATGTGGTCTCAATGATATTGTCGGTTTAGATTATATTTATTGGATGTCATAAACTACTTATTTATATAACTCTGACTACTTCTTTGAGAATAACGGGTTGAAGATACTTAGTTAATCCGAAAAAATTACATGGCGGCTTTGACACTTTTATTTGCATTCTTTTTTTGTATAATTTTAGTAATGAAAACAATTAATTGTATAATCATAATTAAAATTTTGATATTAAACATTTTCAATTAACCCCTGACAAACGGTCAACCCCTTTAAAAGTTATGAAGCCACAGACAGACACACTCAAACACATCTAAAACTAATTACACCTCTCTTTTTGATGTGCTTTAGATAAACTGCAAAGATTACGAAACATGATATATCGTAATTTTTCAACTATTATCTATCAGCCACCTGCCAGATCTTTCATTAGGTCTTTGTCATCAAGTCCTTGTCATCAGAAAATATAAACAGATCCAGTTCAGGCGAATCTAACGAATCCAAAGTCTATCCATCTCATTAATAAACATGGACTAAGGTAGGAGTAAAATTAAGTTGATATTATAGTCTGTATCACATTGTAATAAAGACTATAATACCAGGTTGAGCCTTGGAGTACTTTACTCCGTGCTTATTAATAAACGAAATAGTTTAACAGTATTACGTTCCAGGGTTACGCGTCCTATCTTCGAGCTCCATCATAAGGTCAGCTCAATTAAACCAGCATTTATTAGTATTTTAACTATTAGGCCTCACAAAAGCTGAAAAGTGAAATAAATACAAATAATGCGTCTAATAACCACTCCGATGCTTACAAGTAAGCTGATGACCAAGAATTTGTGGATGGATCTCCATAAACTATAACTAAAAACCATCCCGATGACGTCATCGTTCAAATAAAAACTCATCAAAATCCATCTGACCATTAGAGCATCTACTTCTCTGTCAGATGGTCTAGTGGTCTATTCTACTCAGTTTCACTAGCTAAAATATAGCCAGGTCATCACAACAAGAACACTGATAATGAATGCTGTGCAGCAGCTTGACCGGGTTGGGATCCAACCCCTTATCCATTCATGGCACCAACATAACTTTCATGATCCGGCCTGGAGGGTGGGGTAGATTAGTCCCGGCCACAGAACAGCGACGCACCTGTAACATCTATGGTGTCTGTAGGACACGATTACTCTCACCATCAGGAGAACCATCTGCTTGTTCGCTAACCTCGCAAATAAAAAAGCGTGTTTATTATTATGTATGTTCCATTTCAGCTTCCAAACGGCTCCACCTATTTTATATAAATTAAGCATAGAAATAGGTGACGCCCTACAGAAAAACCAGAATTCTTTATGTCCGCTATCACAAGAATTCCCGCAGGCGAGTTGAATCACGGCGGATAATAGCGCGAGCAAACACTAGTATAATATGCTATAAATCAGTAAATAAATAAGTATTCACGCCCATATACTAGAAAGGGGAGGCAGAGGCACAACCAAGGCACCCACGACTAGCCGAAGACACTAGCAGACAAGTAACAAGTCCTATCGCAAGCCTATCGCAAACCGGGCACACATCCAATCGCGGGCAACATTCTTTTTATTAGAAAATTGGAAAAACCACCTTTTCTTTTTGTTGCCCGACCCGGGAATCGAACCCGGGACCTCATGAACTTAAGTCCAACACATGGACCGCAAGAAATAAACAACGACAAATAAATCAGGTCAAAACAATTGTACTTAATTAAAAAATGTAGACCGCAAGTTGCGCAAATTGTCACAATAACTAAGTTTAACCATGAGTAAGGTAAACAAAACATTTCATAGTTTTCAGACACAAGTATCCTCAACATACAAATCAAAACACATTTTAACAATCATGTTTACTGGTTGGTGGTAACCCAATTGGAAGAGGTATCACAGCATTTTAAATAGGTCCAAAATAAAGGAGGTTTTATAAGGATCCCATTTTTTTTATGATATTGGAAGGCAAACAAGCAGACGGATTTCCTGATGGTAAGAAATTCACGCCGCCCAGAGTCACCAAAGGTAGTAATGGTGCGTTGCCAACTTGAGGCCGAGACGATAGGCCTTGAGCAAAAGTAAGTTTAGCGGCTACCTTACCCTCCAAACCGAAACATCATGACGTTATGGCGGCAGGAATAGGTAAGGCGGTGGTACCAATCCGGGTGAGTCGCTGCGAAACTCTACTCTACATTTGAGAGAATGGGAGGCTTTTGAGTTATACTTTATAATGCATAAATCTCCTTTTTTTTTTGAATGACTAATGAGTTGCCAACTTCACGGGGCTTTGTGGGGCAAGCAGAGTGCTCAGCCCAAGACATCATTATTGAGATGGATTGGACTGTTCCTTACATCGCCAGCAACAAGGGCTGTCTCCCGGGAGACCGTACCTCGACTTACTGCTGCGTTCTAGTTACTGGGTGGACCGCGCCGGGCGAAAAGGAGTTCTTCGTCGCCGAGAGCGGCGGCGACGGTGTAGTGTCCTGTGAGTTAGTGTTGTTTGGGTTGGGAGGAAGGCTTGCGTTTGCCGCGGTTAATGGATCCAGAGGATCTGATAGGACGTTACGGGGTCTCCTAAATTTGGTGGGCACGTTAACGGCCGGTCATAAATCCTCGTGTATCTTGACGAAACTTTTATTATGACTCAAAGCTGTATGTTGTAATATCTCGCTATCATCTTCCATTGACCGACCGCCTCGTTGGTCGAGTGGCTAGCTTACACGCCTAAAAACAACAATAACCTACAATCAACCGCGAGGCTCGGGTTCGATTCCCGACGGGGGCAGGCATTTGTGTGACGAACATTTAGATGTCTGGGTGTCTGGATCTGGGTGTTTATTAAATTTATTCAGGTATCTATTTTAGTATTTATATGATTTAGAATCGTTCAATAATACCCATAGCACGAGCATATAATTTGATCAGGTTGGGGTTACATTCAATTTGTGTAATTTGTCCAGAGATAATTTATCTATTTATTATTTTTATTATCTTCCGAAAAAATAATGATCAGATAAATGCTGATCAGAGTCGGTATTTTTGCAGTTTCATTGCGCTTAATTTTTACAAGTGAAGAGATTTTAATATTTTTTTCATACAAAAACATGAATGTGTATTAATATAGGTATTAAATAGATATTCTGCGCTATTTAATTTAAATAATTGATTTTGCATTTTTATTTAAACAAGCTAGCGGTTTACACAAAAGTAAGCGATCTCCACCCACCAATAACCGCAATACCAAAGACTTAACGGATGCGTTGAGCTTTTAGAAACGAACATTCTTATATTAAATGTCCCTAAGTCGTAATAGAAAATAAAACTGGAAGAAAGCGCGGCCGCCAGCAAGGTATTTCAAAAAGGTGTGCGATTTTTTTTGTTATAAGATAGGAAACTCCTGCCGTCATAACAACTCGGTCATGTTCCAGTCCGAAGAGTAGGATAACTGATTAACTTGCACAATAGGCGTAACATTCCGGCCACAGGACAGGGACTTACCTGTAACATCTATGGTGTCTATAGGCCACGGTTGTCTCTTACCATGTCTCTGACCTATCCGAAAAAAGCAAATATCTATTCTGTTACACAACTTACCAACAAAAGAGGCGCTATCTTTTGGCAGGGATCTTAGGTCACCTGTAAAAAACCCTTCAGCGTTGAATACAATGGCGAACACTGACAATAATATGGCGATAGAAATAAATAAGGTACTAATACGAGCTACAGCTAAACTCTACCACTAATATTTCTTGGTCATTGCATCACACGTGAACGGACGGTAAAATAGTGAAAATTTCTTTAGCGGCGTTACGAACTTTTTTGGAATGGGTAAAAACTTCTAAACTCGCGTCAGATTCGTATAATGCAACATTCCATCGCCAGCGCTTTAACGCTACGACAAGCGTAAAACTTTGTATGTATTATTATTGACAATAATATAATAATAATAATAATCTTTATTATTTCTCCCACAAAAAGCGGCTATAAACATAGTGTAACTTAAAACAGTATTGTAAAGGGAGACAGGAGTCCAAACTGAGTAAACCCCGTAGCATGGATATCCTGGTCCCCACCCCTTATCACCAAAGTTACATTTTTTGAAACATCAAGTGTCTTTTTTTTTTTTTTGTGCATAAGCACATGCATGCATACCATAGAAAAAAACATTTGCGCACCAGTGTGTATGCTTGTGTGTGTATGAGTGAGTTTGTGTGTACATGTGTTCGTATGTATTTTTATGTGTGTGTGAAAATTAGACGTCATTTAGCGCTTTATTTGCTATTTGTGACAATAAACTTGAATTCTGTTCTGTGTGATATAATTAGACACTTTATTTCATTCAGTGATTAATCTGCAGTATTAAATAATTGTACTTTAAAGTGTAAACGGTTTCTTGCTTTGAATGCTTTGCAGTTAGTGGTAGATAAAATAGACATCAGTTTAGTAAAACATCTTTAATTTGTTTGCGACTTGTAGGTATATCATAGTTTCTCAGTTAATAGAAATTACAGTACAACATTGGAAGAAGTTTAGCTGTTTCCGAAAAAGTTGTAAATTTAACAAAGGAAATAAGAGTAGAAGGAAAATTAATATACACTTAACTTAACTGAAAAATTAAATATTTCATCATATTTTATCTCATTTAAGTAATACTATTTTAACTGGCCGAGGTAAATTACAAAGTGGCCGTAGTAGTTACTTGCTAGTACTGAAGTTTCATGGTTTAGCACAGAGTACTAATAGGTAGGTCCTAAAAGTACTAATAAGGTGTACTAGTACATTTTACGGATAGTACGATTTGTACAGTGCGAACCCAAAACTGTCCGATTAAACACAAGACTATTGTGTTATAACGGACAAATGATAGTACTTTCATACTGATAATTAAAGCAATTAGTACAAAATTATTGCCTAACCATTCCAAAATATCAAAAATGCACAACGTTAATATTCAAATTTTCACTTCTGCCGGCACTCACGGAGTGCAACCCGTCTTTTTTTCATATTATATAATAACTGTCAGGAAGAGGTTCTTATGAAGAAAAAAACATTAAATGTAACAAAACTTAGTTGTAAAAAAAAGTATCTTCACGCCCATATCCCTGAAAGGGTAGGCAGAGGCACAACTAGGGCCCCCACGACTAGCCGAAGACACTAAGTCCCACAATGTGATAGGTGGCACGCCTATCGCCAACCGGGCACATATCCAATCCGCAGCAACTTTTTTTTTATTAGAAAATTGGGAATACCATTTTCTTTTTGTTGCCCGACCTGGGATTCAAACCCGGGACCTCATGAAGTTGAGTTTGTTGTGATTGTCATGTAGTATCTTCACGCCCTTATCCCCGAAAAGGTAGGCTGAGGAACAACCAGGGCAGCCACGATTAGCCGAAGAAACTAAGTGACAACATTTGAAAGGTGGTAAGGCTATCGCCAACCGTGCCCATATCCAAATCCCGGGCAACGTTGTTATTAGAAAATTGAAAAAAAACATGATTTTGTTTATGTTGCCCAAGGATCGAACCCTGGACCTCTTGAAGTCAGCCCAACACCTGAACCGCTAGACCACAGAGGCGATAATTTCACGTTCAAATACAATGTTAACGACAGGACGGCGTCTATCGGGTCAGCTGGTTAGTTTATTATCTGAGTAAAATATGGATAAATATGGACTATACCAGTGGAGGGCAAACTACGGCCCGTGAGCCGAATCCGGCCCGTGAGGTTTTAATACGGCCCGCCAAGCGGTTCTTTTTTCAGAAAAAATATGTGAATCTATACTTATAACATATATAATGCGTATTATAAGTTATAATATATTTCATATAGACTTCATAAATTGATTTTATTTTAATAAAAGATTGTAAAAATAAAAAAATGTCTAATGATATATTTGTACAACGTTTTATAATCGTTATATTTTCAGCTCTTTTTAGGTGCTTTTTATTAACCGGCCCGCCTCAAGATTTATTTTAATTTAGTGGCCCGCCACTATATTTTTTGTAATTTACCGGCCCGCGGTCAAAAAAGTTTGCTCACCCCTGGACTATACTTTCGTTGGTTTTTGTTGGCTCGGTATATACTTACACCTGGTGACAGCAGGCTCAAAATATTTTTTATAACCCGCAATTATTTCGTCGGTAATTGCGCTTATTTTCATTTTGTTACGGCCAGAGATCGTTTACTCCGTAAATGGAGACATACTTATTGCGTAAACAATCTGAAAACAACCCACCATAAATGGTAACGACTCAAAAAGTAGCCGTTATCGTTTGGTTAACAGTTTCATATTAAAACATTTCTTCATGCCCCTGTACATATTTCCTGAGGACATCGGCCAACGATCTTAAATATTGTCCGCTACGGTACTCGTTCTATAACCAGAAATTAGTAATATTGTCTTCGCTATAACATTGATTGAACAGGAATGTAATAGAAGACGAGATTTTCATTTTTCATTGTCGGCAGTTGATACAACTTTATTGTTAACTAGCTGTCTCCCGCGGCTTTGCTCGCGTGGCAGTTAATATGTTTACTAATTATAGACCACTAATTAGGATTCATACAAACTTTCAACCCCTATTTCATACCCTTACAGTTAGAATTTCTATAAACTCTTAAAGACGTATCTACTGATTTTTAAAAAGTAGCCCAAAAATAAACTTTCATGTTTCTAACTTAAAAAAATGACGGTATTCCACACAAACGTTCAACCCCTATTTCTGTACCTTAGGGGAAGAATTTCCTGAATTCCATCCTTAGTGGGTGTCTATTCAATAAAACGACCCTACTCACCAAATTTTATGACTGTAACTGTAACAGTTTTTGCTCGGCGATGGTGAATCAGCCAGTCAGTACATGTTATTTTATATAAGTATAGATATCTTCAAAAACATTTTACTAACTGTTCCACACAAATGTAAAAGAATTTATTATAATAATAAATTTATGTAAAAATTAATCCCAATCGCATCACGCCTGAACGGCTAAATCAATTTTAATATTTATTTTTTAATATCTATAAGCTTTTGTATGATGTGGATGTTAGTCAAAGATACGAATTCAAATGTTTAAATAGAGTTTTGGCGCCATCGAGAGAAAAGATGGCCGAAGTTTTTTCATAATTATTGAATTTCGTGTTGATATTGAGTGAAATTAGTCAATTTTGGTGGCATTTTGTACAATTTTGTTCAGTGAAAGTGCACAAATGAAATAATCATGAAGAAATTAGCGTATCGTGTAATTCCTCGTTGCCGCCAAATCTCATCACATGAGCTTGAGTAAATAGGCCACCGCTTTACCCAAGAGCCTGACATGACTTCCTGAGGACTTATGACTATTTAAAATTAATTGAAATTGATATAAAATTTGTTGCAAATTTCTACCTGGCTAATGGCTAAATACTAACGTGCAGGCCAAAACCTAAAGAAAGAAGAAGAAATGCTTAAATAACTAACTACTAGAATAAATGTAACAAATGACTGTCCCCGGCGGGACATCTGAGCATTCAAGGTTCGTCGATTAGGCGTGTACTCCAACTCCTCGATCAACGAGGGTGAAGTTCAAACTTAGATACCTGGACAATAGTAGATGAGCTATATCGTACCAAATGAACTAGTTAACCACAGTGGACGTTTCAGTCTCAGCATAAACGATTTGCGAACAATCTATTGTGTAATCGATATCAGATGACACTGTTTGTATCGCGCCGCTGTAAGTTATTGCATTTATGACGCCATGTATGTGTAGCCTCTGTAGTCTAGCGGTCTGGGTGTTGGACTTGACTTCATGAGGTCCCGAGTTCGAATCCCGGGTAGGGCAAAAAAAGGAAAATATATAAAATCAAATAAAAAAATAAAGAAAATAAAAAAAAAGGTATAAAATCTTAGGCACCAAAATGAGTGCAGGTCACAGTATAATGTTTGAAACCATAATGTCTTCTCTGTGGTCATGTGTATTTTTTTTGTGTTCAGAGTCTCATGTGTAGAATAAACTGCCTGGCATATCGTAAAGGCGAGGATAGATTTACATGGAGCATTACCAGGAAAACCACTGCACACTGCAGCACTGCAACATTGTTCGATAGTAGCTAGCTGTGCAGCACCTTGTGCAGGTAAAATCCCATCTTTGGATTTGAAAGAAAGGGCAGCCAGTGGACTTGCAAAACAGGCCTAGAATCCCAGCAAAAGGCTAGCGACACACCTTGATGTCGTGTTCCGGATAGAAACATAGGGCAGACTTACTTACAAGAGTTAAACCTCTTTTGTAAGTTCTTCTTCTTCTTTTATAAATATGGCTTTCAATCGTTTTTCACGACTTATTTAGCCAATGTCAGGTTGTGAGTAAGTTTTTAAAGAAAGAAAAAATTTCGCCGCAGACAGGATTTGAACCTGTAAGCTTTCGTCTCAAGCCGACGAATGCTCTAACCAATTGAGCTACTGAGGATTAAAGTCCCGTGGCGAAATTTTTAATTCCTTTTCCTTACAGGTTCAAATCCAGTCTGGCGCGAAATTTTTTCTTTTTTTAAAATTTATAGAAATTTAACCCAAGCACAGGGCAAGTGCTAAAATAAAAATACGTGTAAGTTTGCCAGCACCCTACACGGACATCAACAAACACTGACGTTATTGACGGTAAGAGACAGCTATCACCACATAATAATGACCGCCTCGTTAGTCGAGTGGCTAGCGTTCACGCCTAACTACATCAACCTACCGCGAGGCTCGGGTTCGATTTCCGACGGGGGCAGGCTTTTGTGTGATGAACATTTAGATGTCTGCATTTCTGGGTCTGGGTGTTAATTAAATATATTCTGGTATCTATTTAAGTATTTATATGTAATAGTATCGTTGACTAACACCCATAACACAAGCATATAACTTGCTTTGGGGTTATATTCAGTTTGTGTACAACTTATCCAGGAATATTTAAAAAAATAAATAAATGTATAGTAATAAACTGTATAGTAAAATCTTCTTTATTGTTGTATATATAATCAAGTACCGAGTAAATTACCAATTACAAACAATTAACTGTCTGCGCACTTTATTAGCTGCCAGTGTTGATAAATCACCGACGTGAGTTATTGCATGTCATAGCAACAATTGAAATTATGCATTATTGAGTATAACTCAAAAACACTTGGAACCTCGATTATATTGGCGGAGTAATCGCCTGACAAACATACAAAATAAACCTCGAGTCGAATTGAGGACGTCCTCCTTTTTCTAGTTGGTAAGCAATATCATGCGACGTCGATAACCACAGGTGTCATTTACTTGGACAACTTGAATACTTTTAATTTGGAACACGTAAACAGCGAAAACTGATGTAATAGCAGCAAGAATGGCAAAATCACGAAACCCTGTATACGATATTGACTAATTATGGCAAGTCATCGTAGTACAGTAAGCGTGACTGTGGCCCCAGACTCCACAGATCACGATCCTGCTGTGGCTCAACGCAAAACACAACCTCAATAGTAATCTATAATATAAAAATGAATCGCTAAATTTGTTGGTAAGCGCATAACAACCGAACGACTGGACCGATTTGGCTAATTCTTATATTATTGTATAAGTTATTGTCAAGAGAAAGTTCTTATAAAGAGAAAAACCGGGAAACTTGCAGGGAAAATGGGAAAAATAATATTTTATTATATCCAATACTGAACGGACGAAATGAAGTTCGTCGGGACAGCTAGTAATCCATAAATGTATAAATAAGAATCCCCATTTCGCGTGGTCATCGCCGTCATCACCGTGCATGGTGCACGGGAGTGACCAATTTTGCTAATTATTACTTTAATTTTACTTTATGACAGAAGGTTACTTTATAAGGGAAAAACCGGGAAAATATTTTTTTGAAATGAAATGAAATGAAAATTATTTATTTGCGGAATATGTGTGTTAAAAAGTTGTTATAAAGATATTTAAGAATACAACATATTCTACCACATTGTGGTGTTTTGCATTTATTTTTTTATATTGGAAGGCAAACAAGCAGACGGACTCCCTGATGGTAAGAAATTCACGACGCCTAGAGACACCAAATGTGGTAATTGTGCGTTGCCAACCTGAAGCCGGGATGTTAGGTAGGCTTCGAGCAAAAGTAAGCTTACCGGCTACCTTACCCTCAAAACCGGAACACGTCACCGGCAAGAACTGACGTTATGGCGGTAGGAATAGGTAAGGCGGTGGTACCAAACTGGGCGAGTCGCTGCGAAACTCTGCCACCTAGTAGGATGTCACGGTGTTAGTGACAGTAAAAGGCAGATAGTCTATTCTTCAAAGAAGCCCGGACCAACACGGCAGAGATAATTTGATTTTTTTACTGTTATTAGCTGTTTATTTCTAGCGAGAAGTTCGCCGGGTCGACTAGACCTACATAAAAACGAATCCCCATTTCGCGTGATCGTATCACCTCGCCTGAAAGAATAGACTAATTTTGTAAATTCAATTTTTTGTGTTGCTCATTGGTATGAGAAATTTCTTATAATGAGAAAACTCGGGAAAATTGTAGGGAATATTGGATAAACATTTTTTTCCATGCAAGCTGTCAGTAGCTACTAATAGGAAGAAATACGAAGTTCACTGTGTCGGCTAGTTATATATTACAATAAAGAGTTTTATAGAAAAATACAGTAATTAAGTAATACAACTCGTAGGGAGTAAGAAATAAACAAAAAAACAAACTTTCGCATGTATAATATTAGTAGGAAGGATAGTAGGACAACATTTCCTGATTTCTGAGATCTCGACAAAAAACAAAAGGTAGTAAATATAATGTTTTGGATTCAGGATTTGTATGAATACGTAACATAGGTACGGATAATATTTTTGACTGGCGGATGTCTATGCGATGGTCACATGGATGTCTGCCGGATACCAACAGGTTATGATGAGGCAACGCACAGCAAATATCAAGTATTTCCTCACATTAGTCATTAAAATTAATACCTTAGCTTTTAATTAAAAATATAAACAGCTTCCTGCTGAATAAGTTAATACATTTTGATAAATCTTTAGACGTAGACTTTATTTACCAATATTACAAATATTACGACAAAAAGTTTTACTTTTTTCATGCCATATTTTAGTGAAGAAGCAACTTCCGTGATGACTAAATACAACTGTCGCCAATAGTCAAAATACATGTTACTAATTCGTCGATTTCGTTTTACATAGATACATACATATCTTCACGCCAAGTCCTTTACGAGGTAGGCAGAGAGTATCGAGTACCAGACCTCATGATCCTGACAAACCTGTCTAGCTTCCATCACATTTATTACCCTTTTCATACAAACACGCCGGTTTCGGAGACTCTTGACACCATGTTACCATGTTACATGGTGCCTTGTTACCATCGCCTTATTCTTGCCACTATAGTCAGTGCTCACCTTTGTCGTGTGCCATAGATGATGGTAAGGCATCCCGTATATTTGAACACCTGACTTTATATCGCGACCATGAGGCGTCATAGCCAGCCATTCAGATCTAAGATTCGGCAAAACTTTTCGAAGTTAAAAGATATGTAGGTATCTGTGCTAAAATGACAATATCCTATCGCCTCGCCTCTGTGGTCTAGCGGTCTAAGTGTTGGACTTGATCTCATGAGGTCCCGGGTTCGATTCCTGGGTCGGGCCACAAAGAGAAAATGCGGTTTTCCCAATTTTCTAATAAAAAAAATGTTGCTCGGGATTGGATGTGTGCCCGGTTGGCGATAGGCTTGCCACCTATCACATTGTGGGACTTTTAGTGTTTTCCGATTCTTAAATTCTTAGTACCTAGTGTAATTTTATAGCTCCACGTAAGTTCTAAAAGCACATATACCTACGGCAATCCCCTTGGGGGAAATGGGCCTGAAGATACTTTGTGTTAAATAGTTAATTTATCAAGGAAGGCTAAAAGAATGTAAAGCATCACGCTACTATCTTCAAGCGAGATGCGAGCGGGGATGAAACAAATTCATCCGTTCTAACAGTACTACGTATATTTCCGCCGGGTTGGTCCGGGTTTTCTGTCTAGAATAGATCACTGTTTTCCAACAGGCAGCTCATACGAGGCAAAGACGGTTAAATAGGTCATTCTTAACAAGACTACTGCTGACGACACGGTCAGTAACGTCCAAGTGTGATCCACTGTCTTACTCATTTCTGCCGCCATAACGACATGGTCACGATTCAGAGGGTAGCCGCTAGTCTTGAACATTTGGCTTAACACCTCGGCCACAAGACAGCGTCGCATCTACAACTCCTGTGATGACTATTCGTCAAGGATATATCTTATCATCAGGAAGACCGTGTTCATGTTCGCCATCTTATCACATAAAAAATATAACAAAGTCCACATTAGTTATTACATATAGGCAATTATCTGGCAGTAATAAATCAAACCAGCCCCAGCCCATATAACATTAGACGTGATTAAGGCGAGAGCAGGACGGACCAAATTATACGGTCGAGACTTGAAACTAGACATTTGGGATACAAAAATGCGGTCGTGGACCGAACTCGCGTGTCTACGTGGACCTGACCATTGACCGCGACTTCTCTCGCACATTAAACACTATCACTTTTACAGTTGCCTTGGTCGGCACTTAATGAAGTTCCATTATCATAATTATTAGATTGACGAAAAAGAATAGAAGGTCTAAGATAATCTATGGTATTTAAAGAAGGTAATAATTATTATTTCAATTAAAAATGTTTATGGTCCTACTTGTCTATCGCTAGTAAAATATAGCTCAGGTTTTAAACTTGGAGCAGTTTATATGAAAATCAGGTTTTTATAGGACAAGGCAGTCAAGAAGCATCACTATAAACACCATAGATGTTATATGTGCTTCTAGTAGTGATCTTAATAGTAATGACCTACTAAAGCTATGCTCATCTCTTCCGAGCTGCGGGCAGAGAAGCTGTTAGTCTATTATACAAAAGGGGTCTCATAACAATACAGAGAAAATTTTCAATTAGTGACAAAGTCTTCATATAAGATAATTTTAACACTCCAAATGTTGAAAAGAGATTATTTTTGCTTACATAATAGTTAAAGTTTTATCAACCAAAAATATGCCGATATGCCTCTCGCTGTAAGGGTAAAAGCTACTGTAACCAGAACCACAACTAGGCACTTGTTCAAATTCTGTACTTTCAAGTTTAATTATTTAATTAAAATGAACTTAATTTGGTGTTTACTATTAGATGCTAAAACATAGAAAAGAAACATAATATACAGCTAGAAAATATTTTTTATATCTTCAATTAAATCAATTTGTGTAATTTATCCAGATATACAAACTTCGTATTGTTTTATAATTGGAACAAAGCAAATAATTTTTTTTTACAATCTTCACATTGTAACTTCACAGGATTCAGTCAATTAATTGCACAGGAATGATTTTAAAGCTCTCTTAACATTATAACTTATTATATTTATTATTTCAAAAAGTGATATCAGTTATTACTTAAATTAATTATTATTTAAAGTTATTTTATCTTTAAGGTTTTTAAAACAAAATTCACAGTTCACCACTAAAACAGTAGGGTCCTATAAAATTGTTTTCATGACTAAAATTAACTTAAGTATTTTCACGCCCATATCCCCGAAGAGGTAGGCAGAGGTACAACCAAGGCACCCACGACTAGCCGAAGACACTAAGTCCCACAATGTGATAGGTGGCAAGCCAATCGCCAACCGCCAACCTCATGCAGTCAAGTCCAACACCCGGACCGCTAGACCACAGAGGCGATTAAAATTAACTTAAGAGCTGAAATTACTTTTATTGCAGTATTGTAACATGAATAAGACACTGTTGTATTCAATGCTTGAAATATAGTAACTTGAAGTACCTACTTCAATAGTTCCAAGCAACCAATAACATGAGTATTAATTATTTGATTAAGTATTTTTCTGTACAGTGAACACCTTACATAACATAATTTATCACAGAAGCCGAATATTTTAAAGCTCAAATTTTTCCGTTCACAACAGAAATTAAAAGGCAGGCCTTGAATGGGAAACTTGCTCAAAAACTACAATTGCATTGAATAGATGTTTAGTTAATATCAAAATAATTACTGTAGCACAAAATAAGATAGAAAAATATCAAGTTTTCTCAACCAGAAACAGCAGCTCTAGTAGGTATTAGACTTTGGTAATTCAGTTTTATGCAGGCTGAAAATGAAACACTTTTTATTACCGGCAGACTGCAGTCGACCAATTACGTTTTGTAATTTACATAAACTATCTTACAAAGATTTTAAATATGTAAAGTTGGTAAAATTTTAATCAGTTTTAATTGATCAGCATTACTAATCTCTAACTGACAACAGAGAGAGGGATTTTATAAGTTTAAAGCAGCCTTTCCCAAAGTGGGCGACAACGCCCCCTTGTGGGCGCTGGAAGCCTAGAGGGGGGCGGTATAAATCTTGAAAAAAATGTTTTTTTTTTAAACTAGGCGCAACAAATATGTTATTGAGGTTATTGACAAGAAAAAAACGAGGGGGGGGGGGGCGCTACAAAACAACTGATTTTCAAAGTGGGCGTTACATGAAATAAGTTTGGGAACCTCTGGTTTAAAGTGTCCAATTGTGTAAAGGTCCGTTTCAAAGCACCTAAACAAATTGACCGCCTCGTTGATCGAGAGGTTAACGTACACTCCTAACTACATAAACCAACCGCGAGGTTCGGGTTCGATTCCCGACGGGGACAGGCATTTGTGTGACAAACATTTAGATGTCTGCATTTCTGGGTTTGGGTGTTTATTAAATTTATTCTTGTATATATTTAAGTATTTATATGTATTAGAATTGTTGGCTAACACACATAACACAAGCATATAATTTGCTTACGTTGGGGTTAGATTCAATTTGTGTAACTTGTCCAGGGATATTTATTTATTATTAAGTATTATTATTTCAATGTTTTTATTTTGTTTATGTTTGTTCATGTTAGTATGATCAAAATGGTTCAGTTTTGTTGAAAGAGAGAATTTTTTAATTTATGACTGGTACCTGAAAGAGACATGTACCTAATTCTTGCCATCAGGATATCTTTAAGCATGTTTCCTTTAGTATTCTGACTGTGTATGGTGGTATTGCACCTGTTTTGAGTTCTTTGTTTTTACAGAAACTTATAATATAGGTACATATAGCAGTCAAGAGAAACCAAACTATTTAAATTATATCTATGTCAATTTCTTTAGCACCAAATTCATAACTGGTCCAATGGTAAAGTCGCCAATAATGAACAAAATTTTTAAACTCGTTATATGGTGGTTAACAAAGCAAACCAAAATGAAAGTAGAATATTCACTTCTTTTATGTGAGTATTAAATTTGTCAGCCTATTTTAAAATCATAGTGGCCTAAATTAATTAATTTATTTGGTTTAAATTTTCAATTACATAAACTCAGGAATGCAGATATTTATAAAAAGGATTAAATCTTTTACTACAAATTAAACTTACTTTTTTATTTAGCTCCCGAGTTTTAATTACTATTGCAAAATAGTTGCTTATTTTTAATACAATTATTTTAGTCTTACTTACCTAATCATACTTAGCAAACTGAAATACAATTTGACCTTTTCAATATTGTACTAACAACATAAATAACGTTTTAATTTTTTTGAAAGTTTTAATTCATAAATTTATATTATTTATATTTATATGAATTATTTTATAATAATTGATTTAGTACAATCGATTTTAGAAACAAGAATATTACTACATAAACTATTTGTTAAACTAGTTAAATGAAACAAATGAAGTTTCTCTTACCTTTTATGTATTTTAGAACTGCAGATTTTCTTTAGGAACACTTTGTAAACCTGCTGTATGTTTACCACTAATTTCACAGTAATAAATATTCAATTTTAAATCAAAGTCTTATGGCAATTGTATATACTTAAACGCTATTATTACTTCTTTATTCAGCAATCACAATTTACAATTCATTCACGCAAACGTAGTGCAAGCAAAGAAACAAACTACAACACACGGCCGAACAGCACACTAAACAATTTATTTTGTTTTAAAAATTACAACGAAGACGCGTGCGAAGCTTATCCTAAATCTTTCACGCGTGAAAGAGATAGTTTTACTAAAATTGTCTAAACTTGATAGAGAAAGGTAGCAATGTGTTTTGACTTTTGACAATGGCGTTTGGCTGGCAGACGGCAATGGCAGCCGCCATTTTTATTCTAGAGACTTGGGTTGCTAGATTAAAATATTCAAACGTTCCATTATACGACAAATAGCGAAATAAATCGTAATAAATCCCACATTATATGAAAAGTTTCGCCAAAATACTCTTCATTTATAGTCTGTTTTTGGTCATAAATTAAAAGTATTTAATTACACATTCATGTTAAAATTTCTAACATCCTTTATTTACTGTTAGTTTATTACTATTAAATTGATGCTAGTGCTGCCACCACATTGTTTAAGGATGACGTTAATCAATGATAATTAAATACTTTTTAACTATCATTGTCGTTAATGGTAAGATTTCACCGTGATTTTGAATTGTTTAATGTACTACTATTCTCTCAAAAGAGCATCGGGAAAAGGTCAATAAAAAATAAACTGTTTGTTGTACATCAAAGTTTATTTTACCGCCTTCAAAGTACGCTCCTTCGGAAACGATACAAACCCTACCGAATAATCCAATCATCAAAACATTTTTGAAACTCCGTTTCCATAATTAAGTTCAGCTTGCCGCGAATTTTCTTGCACATCTTTCACTGGTTGAAAGTGCCACCGTGCCACGAAGTAGTAATTTGAGTTTTGAAAAAAGAAAGAAGTTGGCTGAAGCCATATCAGGTGATTATATTGCTTGATGGATAGTTTTTTTTTCATTGTGAAGTGCACAGATCAAATACTATGACTGTTGAGTGTTTGATCTAAAAATTTACCTTCGGACGAGAAATTCGAGTGCACAACACCGTGATAGTCAAGGAAAACACTCAACATGACTGACTTTTGAATGAGTTTGGCGTGTTTTTGTGCTGTCGGTTCATTTGGAAGCATTTGGAAGGCGCCAATTCGAAGCTTGTTGACTAGTTTGCATGTCAAATTCGTAAACCCACGTACCTATAATCACCACTCACCGCTACAATACGTTTTATGAATATTGTATCGAAACTGAGTAGTTTTAACGTGTCCTCAGCAACTTTCGAATGCGATTGAGTTTTTGAAGAAAATTCAGTAGGGTTACTCTTGAACCTCGATTCATGCAATATTGAAAATTGGAATAGAGTATGCGATTTTAGCTACCCTTGGACACACCACTGGCGAATTAATAACATTTAGTTCAATAGTAAACATTAAACAAACAATTATTCTATCGGATTCATTGAATTTATTTGTAACTAAATGTTAATAATCTGCTACTACTCTGTTCAAAAGTACCTAAAATGAAAAAGGTAAGTATACGATTCCAATTTCGAATTCGCATGATATCGAGATTCAAGAGTAACCCTATAGGTCTTTTAGGACCAGCCGAGCGGCAACATGTTTCATACCCAAATAATTAGTTAAAATGTTACGGATCGACTCGTGACATACAGAAAAGTTGAATGAGAATTTTCCGCCACTGTTTTCTTCACATTTGCGACGTTAACTCGGTTGCAAACGTTGATAGTCTACCAGAGCGAGGCAAAACCTCGACTGCTTTTGAACACTTTGTACCACTCATAAACATGAGTTTTTCATAAAGTCGATTAAACCTTACTGTAACCTTTTTTGGACTCCGAACACGAAATTCCATTGGCGATGCAAAATTTATGATAACCTCTTTATTCATTGTTTCTGTCCATTGTAAAATTCGCAATACACACTTAATATGATGAAAAGAAAAACAGCACTGTATCACTATTCACTAGGTACGTAGTATAAAACAAAGTCGCTTCCTCTGTCCCTATGTCCATTTGTACGCTTAAATCTTTAAAACTACGCGACAGATTTTGATGCGGATTTTTTTAATAGATCAAGGGAATCAAGAGAAAGCATATTTCATACCGTGCGAAGCCGGGGCGGGGCGCTAGTTTAATATAAATAACAGATGCAACTTAAACTTTGCGCCAAAATGGAAAAAACCCAGTTGTTCCAATCTCACAACAAAAACAAAACAAAAAATTGGATTTGGAAACATAAACAATTAATAATCTTATTGCCGTAATGTACTTTTTTGACAGAATCTTTATGTAGTTATGTTCTTAATGTATAATTAATGTATAATTCAAAGAAATAAGAAAAAGTTTGGTTTAATACTAATTTTCAATATTTTTAACATGACTTGATAATATAAATACTTACCTAGTAGGTAAGTATTTATATTATCAAGTCATGTTAAAAATAATAATAAATAATATAAATACTTACCTTGTAGGTAAGTATTTATATTATTATTATTTGTATACGCAACGTTGTGTAACTTGCGCTGTAAACGCTTTAAATTCATACCTAACTATTGAAAATATTACGCAACAAATAATGTTATTTGAAGAGTTTTTTTTTTTTTAAATACAGACCTATCGAACGAATTAATGACATCGGTAATCTGCAAAAAAATGTATCTTCGAGAACAACAGTCTTTATCTTTTTTTATACCTAAAATGTAAAGTTGTGTAAGAATTTGTAATAGGTGCCTATTACGGACACAGCAATCCTGCAACTCACGCACATTGGCACAAC
The DNA here is from genome assembly GCA_002245475.1 of Calephelis virginiensis. Taxonomy (NCBI): domain Eukaryota; kingdom Metazoa; phylum Arthropoda; class Insecta; order Lepidoptera; family Riodinidae; genus Calephelis; species Calephelis virginiensis. The sequence goes on from NJDC01001360.1 coordinate 193,562, forward strand.
CGCTACAATTGTTCTGCGAGCTAGAGGTATAGATATTTTGTTTAGTATTACGATACACAAACTTTGGGCACTTTATCGATAAAATATTATTGTGGTCTTTGCATATCAAGGGACTTAGTAAAAAAATCTTTGCATTAGCTAATCGTTTAAATCGTCTTAGAAATTTTCTCCCCATATCCAATAAAATTGTACTAGCACAAACCTTGCTTCTTTCAATCATAGATTATGCGTTACAAGTTACTTGTGCTAGTTACTTGAATTTGACCCAAGATCAACTAAATAGACTCGAGCGTCTTCAAAATTTTGCTATACGGTTATTTATCATATTCGGACTTCGCAAATATGACCACGTTTCTGATTCTGACAAAACTCGGGTGGCTACCGACCCGCCTTCGCAGGAATGCTCATACGCTTAATATTTTGTTTTGTGTTCTTTTTAATTCCTATCTTAAAGATAGGTTTATTTTTTACGAAGATAATGTTGTTTTAACGTCAGTGTAAAAGATTTTTATTAAAGATTCCTAGCATAAAATAAAATTTTCGAAATAGCTACTCATTCACAGTATATTAAGCTGTGGAATTGTTTGCCTGTTGAAAAAAGAAAGGCAGAGAGCAACCACGGATTTAAGAAGATGGTAAAGTAGATTTACCTGAACTCTTCAGTACCAAATTTATAACTTTTTTTTTGCATTGATTTTTCTTACTTTTTTTTATAATCACTTTCATTGCAAGATATTAGACCATTTTCTTCATTATTTGAAAGGCTTTATTATTATACCTTCTATATAGATATTATACCTTCTCCTTATTTTGATGTATCTACCTATCTTCTAAACGTTGGTTGTTTGGAAGAGATCGATAAATCCGTTTTTTTATATAATGTTTTTGTCAATGTAATAGGTATGTACTGTACACTGGAAAATGCCCCGCTCAATCCTTATGGGTTCGCAAGTGTAAAGACTTCTTCCATCTCCTGGAAGAGAAAGAGCCGTGGTCCACTGCCGCATACGTGAAACTAGAAACGAGCTTAGAACTGTCTCAACTTTGTACAGTTCCAACACTCGTTGCAACCACGTATGCGGTACTGAATCGTAAGCCTTTTTGTAATCAATTCAGGCGGTGGAAAGACCTTTCCGATTTCTGCAACCCTGTTTGTTTAAGATCGTAAGATCTTATTCTATTCTAACAAAATAACTAGTGCTATTTAATGGTTATAGCACATTAGTATTATGAGATCTCCAACATTCAATTATACTCAGGGCCTCGAATAGGTGAAGACTTCAAAGTTATATCTATTGTTGACATTAAGTACAGTCCCTTGGTCAGTCTCAGCATCTCATGAACAAAAGTCAAATGGATTTTTCAATAATAACAAGACCACTGGTGGTGGAGTATTGTGCTGCAGCTTGTCCAGGTAGGGATCCATCGCCTCACTTAATCCTGCTGCCATGACAATGTCATGTGCCGATCTGAAGGGTGGTAGATTTGCACCGTTGGCCTAAGCCGGCACGCAACAGGACGGCGACGCGTCTGCAGCGTTTACGGTGTCTAGGCTACGGTCGTCTCATCTGGAGAACTGCTCTTTTACTTTCTTATCACATAAAAAATAAACGTATCTTCTAGCCAACTCCCTTTCACAGTAAACACAGAGTACCGTAACACTATCGCTAAGGAAAAATGTATCTTAGTTCGATAGGCAGCGCTGCAAAAAGATTTGGTTCAGAATATGTGAATTGAAGTTTGGGAGAAGCTGAATGAAGACACTTTGTCCCAGAATAAAATGTTTTTTAAAGTAATAAGATAGCGAACAAACACACAGCTTTCTTTATGGTATAAGGTAAGGTAGGTAAATGTATGGTTTGTTACAAGCTGCTTGGCAGGAAGACAGCTGGTCTATGCGACACAGGAAACGACGATGATTATGAATAAATCAGCACGGGACCCTTATAATATAATCCTAGGCAACGTTAATGTATCAGAAAATAAAAAAATCGCCTCTATGGTCTAGTGCTTCGGCGTCGGACTTGACTTCTTGAGGTCCCAAGTTCGATCCCTATGTCGAAATTTTTCAAAATTTACAATCTTTATTATTACATTGAAATTACTCCCTGACATCGCTATTCTATGAGTAAAAGAAAGAAAAATATAGATAAATTGAATTGCCAGACTAAGAATATTTTTAAAATGTGAAATAGAAATAAAATACGTTAGGTACTACCTAAATATCATTTTGTTCTATTCCTAAAAAAGGTACCTACCTATTTTGGTTTGTGCTACTCTTTACCTAGGTTTTTAATGGCTAATAACTAATCTCGTGGTTTTTACAACTTCGCCGGACTTTGCGGGCAAGCCAAGTACTCACCCCGAAAAATCACTATTGGACTATGAAATGGATTGGACTATTTTCAACGCCAACAAGGTGTGCGATAGGTAAGCAAACAAATAGGTAATGACTTTTCTAGGATGCGTAACAATGGACGGCAAATGACGGCATTACCTGTAAAAATTATGATGATAATTTACATTATAGATTATGCTACACTTTTATATCTTTAACAGAGCCCTTAGCATGAGTTTACTCGCTTGTATGACTTGTCAAGATTACTATACCTACTCGCTACCGTCTCTGTAAATTATTTGTATGAAAACTTTGAACAGCGACTCTATTGGTAACTAAGAGAATCGCAAGTTTAGACCAAAAGTGTTATATTAACTCTTTATTATACACAACTGATATTAGATACAAAAAAATACTTAAAAGTAAAAAGAAAAACAAATTACAAAAGGCGAGCTTATCTCTAATAAAAGAAATTTCTTCCAGGCAACCCGTAAACGGAAAGTACTAAATAAAATAAAATAAGTAGACTTAAATACTTACGTATTAAAATACGTAACGTACTTACGTATTAAAATAAGTAGACTTAAATACTTACGTATTTAAGTCTACTTATTTTATTTTAGGTTACCCTAACTCAAAATAAGTTACTGTTATAGATTTCGACACGTAACTTATCGAAAGTAATCTATACTAACCCATGGCAAAGGCTCAGATCTTCATCGTTAGTATGAATTATAATGTCTTTATCAGTATTCAGTCAGTAGCTGCATAATTTTACAAAAAAAAAAAAACATTTTGAAACTGAAAGTTGTTTTTTTTTTCTAGACATACGAAGACTCCCAACTCATACTGTATATTGCATGAAATATTAGAAGTTGCAAGGCCTTAAACAATAGCGAATCAATGATTAGTCAATCGAATATGAGCATGTGTGTGTATCGGAAACCGAACCAGTCTCGGCCGCTACCTGTGAGGCCGAAATTCCTGGTACTACGAATGCTTCGGGATGCTTTAATACAAAATTACCTATTAGATTTCCGCGACTTTGCCTGTGTACACGTAATTTAATATACCTATTCTCAATCAATTATTATATAGCATACAACCTATATAGAGTACTATTATTTTAATTATGTGCTTTGGCTTTATAATTTTTACTCTTTTTACTTTTATTTTTAAATTGGCTGGCCTAATCTAAATTTAAGCGAAATGATTAATTAATTATGTGTTATAACAACTCTATATAGATATTTTTAAATACATTCGGATTTCCGAAGCTTGACGAATATAGCCGAAGCGCATAATTTAATTAGTACTACTGTACCTATATAACACCTATTTAGGTTCTTTGTTAATTAATTATAGGTTACGGTGTAAGAATATTTTTTTTAATTTCTACTCTGATTTATGCAACACATACCTACATCTGGATTAGTTTAACTATTTCAAAAAAAGATTTACTTGGTGGCTAACAAAGAATTTTTAGCACCGCTATACAATACGTATATACGTAACAACATGCCTATACTTAAGTTGAAACACGAAAAAATAAAAAATAATGCTCTTTAAAGAAACAAGTAGATACATACGTATTTACTACTCCTGAAGTTTTAACTTCTACCACGTTGGAAACAATTGGTAATTTAGTAGAAAAATTTAAATAATTTGCAGTAGATACCAACAAAAGGTAAATAGGGTTAATCCTGGTTGCCGGAGAGTTTGTTTGCCGTTTCTTCTCCTGACTGGCTAGGCTTGGAAACGGCGGTAGCTTATGGTAGTTAGGGTTAAACCTAATCATATTTTAAAGTTTTGTTAAAATATTAAAATAGGATTAGGATTAGAATATTAAAATATTATAATTCTCTATATTAAATTTCTATAAATTTTAAAATATTTGCATACCACAATTCTATCACGAATTCTGTCACGAATATTGTGGTATAAGCAAATGTTTTTTATAGCAACTTCTAACACACATATTCAGCAAATAAATAATTATTTTATTTTCAAGAAATATTTGGCGGTAATCAATGACCATCAGGTGACCCATCCTCCTCGTTCGCCTCCTCTTCTATAAAACGTTAAATCTTAATATTAACTATGTCTATATTAATTTAACATAATACCTTGCCATTAATTTAAATAATCAATTATTACGGCGATAATTATTCAAGTTAAGAGAATGCATAATTTGTAATTATATTTCATTTTAATAAAGACAATGATTTAGTGACATTAGATCTCTAACCTAGTTAAGTCTTATCTCCAGAAAAAATATTTCGCAGAAATATATTGCAATTATGGATAATTTTAAAAATGTGTTACCGGCTACCTTCAATAAATTTACTTAACGTCTACACCAATTTTTGTTTAATTTTAAAACAAATTTTTTCCTTAAAAATATAGTTAAAATTGCCTAATTGAACACAGTAATACTCAGGTTGTAATAGTTTGAATTCAAATTTATTGTGCTTTTCCTTCCATTACATATTAATGCTGTAAATGATTTTCAAACAAATGCAGTTCTGTACAGACTAGACCTAGGTGATATAATAAAGGTTCCTAATATTTTATATGAGAAGGCAACTTGAGACACTGATCTCCTGATAGAAAAAAAAGTTTCTGAATATCAGATACCCAAGATGTGTTGACAGTAGATACATACTTTGCCAACCAGAGGTTAATGTAAAAATTTGTTAGGCCGTATTTCGAAATAACGAACCAACTCACAATTAGCCAAAACATATGGATCGAAGTGTCAAAGTGACTAATTTTGAGAACATAGTTACACTGATACAGGAACCAAGTAAATTAAATAAAAAAGGCATGCATTCCGTCCCGAAGCACTCGCCAGGGTCAACACTCGCAGGTAAACTCGCCGGGAATGAGTTATGGTCACATGTGTGTCTAGCGACGTATCTAGTTAACATCTTATTAAACAACATTATCTTATTTATACATATCGTTGCAAAAAGATAATGACATTAAAACTTGTAACTTAAGTCGTCGATATTTAGGTCTTAAAACTTTTGTGACACACCAAAAAATAAGTATGCACAAAAGGCGAGTAATACCTATTCGATTTTTTCCAGCAGTTGACCTATGTGCTAACAGATGCAGATGCCGATTGAATCATTGCACAGAATACACAGAATATTTATACCGTGGTGTTCATAAGCGCCGTAAATTTCCTACCATAAAAGGTTAAGATAGTTTTGTTTGCCTTTCTAGCATAAACCTTTCGATACCAAACAAATTAAAATTAAGTACAAGAATTAGAGTAAGAGTAAATCCTTCCCCCTTACCCTAACACTTTGGCGTCATCATCATCTATAGGCACTTATAATAAAACAAAAGAAGAGAGAAAGAATGAACATTGTATTCTGTACATTGTTTACATTCTGTACATTGAATATATTTCAAAAACCAAAAACTAGATTTTTGTAAGCGCGAGCGACCTAAAACTAGAATTTTGTCGGTCTGTCTGTCTCTTTGTATAATGATTGCCGAACCTGCTGAACGGAGCTTAGCGAAATTTGGCTGGTAGATAATAAATGTTCCGAGGTAGGTTCCAAGGCACTTCTCTATCCTTCTCACTAAAAGGGATTCCTGTATGAGAGGTTTAAAATTTCATTTATTCGTTTTCTGATTTATATGTAGTAAGTATATGATTTACAGATTTTCCCGTAATTTTTTCCAAGTTATAAGTTTTGTAGATTAGAAATTGCAGACTTACCTATTAATGCTCAGTACCAAGTGAGCAATTAGGCTAAAATCCGAAATGTACCTAGAAAAACATTTTAACGTACAGTTCAATCAGAAATAAATCATACATTTGACTTAAAACAATTATATTTGCACAAAAATATTTGTCACTAGGATTCTGCCGTGATTTTACAAAATAAAACCTTGCAGTTAGAGATGTTTTAACGCAAATAATATCAATTTCAGTTTTGTAAACCACACTATTAATTTAAAACAGTTTAATAAAATCACACACCATTTATTGTTAGCTAAATACACGTAAATATATCGGATATTTTCTTCATCTTTTCTCATTCTTCTTATCCTTCATTATTCCAACACACCTATATCGGATATATAATAAATGCACTACATTGTTTAACACTTAATTTACATAAGTTTTGAAAATACTTACAATATACAGGAGTATTTTTTTGCCAGTTTTAAAATTTTAGTATGTTAACTAGGTACCTTAATATTTTAAATTTGACTATACTATAAAAGACAGTTTTCAAACCAGTTAATACCTACCTAATATCATATATTCAAAATGTTATGAATAAGTAAAATATAATATTATATAGTAAGTATGTTTTAATTAACATTATCTCATTTTTGTTACAGATATCATCCACAAAATATTTTTATAATTAAGTAACAGAGTCTCCCCAACGTCACATACTCGTTTTTATTTGAATTAACCTACAATTTCGAGGCATGATTTTTTTTCATTCAAGAATATTTATTTTACAACTAATATTAGAAACGATTTCCAACAAAATAAACATACTTTTATACCTACAGTGTACAAGTTGCCAAATTTGATTGGCAGATTGACCAGTACAGAAATATTTCACTGTAGCTTCTAGTTTTTATATTCAATATAAGGTGATAAATCTAAATTTTAATTACCTTTTCATTTTTATAAAATGACTTTTATCTTATGACCTACTTAATACTCGTATTTAATCGAGCAGTCAAAGTATTACTTCGCATAACATTCACTACATTGAATCAATGTTCTTTGCCTTGACCTCACTTATCACGTTATCAAGCAACCATTACTATTATTTTATTGGATTTTGTTCTCAACTAGGAAGTCCCCTCAGTCTATTCAAATCATTAGAATCGTTTATTTCAGTCATTAAAACTTTTATTAGTATGGTGAGAAATATTAATCACTCTAACTTGTACACACATTTTAACAATGAAATAATATTGCAATTTATATGTTTTTGACCTCATACAAGTGGTCTTACAATAACACCCTGTGGTACTCACAATATTCACATTATCATACTTATTGTTTAGACATTATATTAATATTTTTATCATACTTTATTTGCTAAGTCAAATGCATTTTTTTTGTTTCAGTTAAAATATTTAAAATATTATATTTAAATAATTCTTATGCTAGTAGATATAGCTATGATTGTACATAATATAATCCAATATAAATCCATAAGTACGCTACATAAAAGACGATCATTATAATATCGAATCATTAGTAACATATTTTACACACGCACCTAAATTACAGCATTCAAATAAATAAACTCAGTACAAGTTATTTAATCTTAATTACTAAAAATACGAACGTATTATCTATTAATGGGTAACTGTATTCCGATAATTTACACATTGACGTCGCTGAAGAGACTTGAGAGGGCCGGTTATTTAAAGTACCTATGTATTATGTAGGCTCATCATGTTGACTTTAACATTAACGAAGGCTTAGAGTTGACTAAGTCAAATGTTTACACTTTAGTAGCAGCTGTGTAAGGCCAAACCATTTTTTTCTAAAATGTTTACAGAAAAAAATATTTAATTCATTCATAAACCTATTCCTTGTATAATTACCAAATAAAAATAAACATTTACAACAAAATGTACATTACTATGTAGCAAGTTATTTACGTGTTTATGCTGACTGCAAAAAAAGTTCATATTTCACGTATGTGTATAAAAAAATTGACCTACTTTAAAACCTGGTTTATTTAGTAACACGTAATCTCATGTTATTACAATCTAATCCCAGACCTGCGGCTGTCCTTAAACATAAACTTAACGTTAACTACCAAGTTTAAATAACCCATCCATAAAGTGGATCAACTTAAGAAGGCCAGCACTATCTCTTCTAAACATGCATAAATATAATTATAATTTCAATTTATATCTGCTATCACAGTAATACTTTTTTGTTTCATTCGTCTAATTTACGAGGATTTCTTATCATCTTTCAAAGGCAGGGTTTCATCATCATAATCGACACGTCCTATTAAAACTGGTTCGGAACCTTTTTCTTCATGCCCTTCTTGATCGAACGGCATTTCTCTTTTTTCTAACTCTTCTGCTAGCCGCTCGAAAAGTTGTCTGAGGAAAAACGTGTTTAATAATTAAAAAATACAATTATCTATTTAAAAAAACATTATGACAGAGAGTACAAAAATTACAGCGATAGGAATGGGTGAACAAAACAAGGTGGTTCCAAAAAGGAGGAAAAATCGTAGGACTTTATCATCTAGCCTACATCACGTTGTATTCCCAAAGAGTTTTGGAAATAAAGGGATAATAAAAATAATAAATAAATAAAGGTTACACACTCAACAACCGCGAGGAACTTGACAGGGGCAGGCATTTGGTAATGAACATTTAGATATTTGCATTTCTGGGTATGTACGAGTATATATATTTCTAAGTATTAGACTCGTTGACTACAAAAATGCCCTTATCACAAGCGTATAGATTGCGTACTTTGGAGTAAGATTCACAGACATATTCCCGAAAATGTTAGCACAGAGGCGTGGTGTTAGCACATAAGTGGTGAGCCTATCGCCAAACGGGCACATATCCAATAACAAGCAACTTTATTTTTAAAAGAAAATTGAAAATACAATTTTTCTTTTTTTGGTGCCCGACCCGATAACAAAATTATTATTATCTCAATTAAAGTTTTTAGAGGCCGGTATTGACAACTAATTATTTCTGTGATAAATATCCACGAGCAGTGATCACTATCTTTAAGAATCCACTAAGGCATATGCCAGTTTTATTTCTTTAAAAGTAGAAATCCAGATCAAGCTTTTAGTGATAATGACACCTCTGTCAGCCGTTTATGAGTCACGTAGCTAGCTCAAAAAAAGCCCTGGATCTATTAGAAGAGTTATGTCATCCAAAGTTGCTGCTAAAGTTCAAAATGAATTGTCATGAGCCGGGTGTGCCACTGAGGAGTAGCGTAGAACTAGGTACTAGAAAAATATACTTACTGAAACACGACAGACTTCATATTCTTGGCTAAATAGTACAAGAACAACCAGTCCCCGAACTCACAGCCGTTGACCACTTGTATGACATTGTATGGATTGAACTTGCTATTGGAGACTTGACGGAAGACCATCTCGTTGAATTTCAGAGAGCGCCGATATAAGAAGAAAGATATGACTCTCCACACTACCGCTGTAATATAAAACGTGTTATAGTGAATAGAAAGATAAACAGAAGTGACGAAATACTTAATCAAGCGATTAATTCGCCTAAAATAATATTAAACAAAACAATGTCCCAACAATTTTTTTTTTCATAATGCGTAAAACATGACATGTCAGTTCTATTGGACTGTATACGAGAAGACCTCTGCAGAATTTAAAAACAGGTCATAAGTAGGTTTAAATGTGTTATATGACGCGTTAGTCCAAAAGCAATGCTCGTCAAATTCTGGCTGTTTGGTCTGTTCCTTGAAGATATTCTCGAAAAAATAAATGGAACGTTTCTTAGACCAAAATATTTTTTGGCATTATTTCTTGTATGTGTTTTGTTTTGCTATTTTTTTGCTACCACATTTAAGGAAAACTACTTCAATGATTTTGACTGGGTGTTGACTGTTTGAAAGGGGGACTCCCTTCTAATCTAGTATATGTTTGCTTAGAATCGGTCAATACAATATAATTATACAAAGTCTTACCCAGAAAAGAGGCAATGAAGAGGAAGAGCAGCCAAAACCAAAGTATTACGTATATCTTCTCGTGGACAATGTTGAGGGCCATGACACAGAGTGCGTCGTGCTGTTGGATAGAACCGCTCGGACCGTATTTATGGAAGATGCACTTGGTCACCTGGAAAATCCTTCCTTATTACTTAAGGCACTTATTTAATTATTACGTACCTAGTTATTTTACTTTCTTACTACGCTGTGCAGCAACTTTCTCAGATAAGAATCCACCTATTCCTGCCACAATGAAAAAGTCGTTTTTTTATCTTTATTGTATTATATAAAACATTATTAAACAGGAAACTATGCTGTTACGACATACTACAAAAAATATTTAAGATTCTTTGGCGCTTTTAATTCCAAAAACTTTTTTTGGGTCTTGTCTGTACGTCTGTTATGTCAGCACGAGAAAAGTAGTGGATAAGTTTTAATCGAGTTTTTTACTTTGTCGCTTTTAATTCCAAAAACTTTTTTGAGTCTTGTCTGTATGTCTGTTATCTCAGCACGAGAAAAGTAGTGGACAACTTTTAACCGAGTTTTTTACTTCGGCACTTAAAATTCCAAAAACTTTTTTGAGTCTTGTCTGTATGTCTGTTATCTAAGCACGAGAAAAGTGGTGGATAAGTTTGAATCGAGTTTTCTACTTTGGTTTTGTTCTTTAATTCCAAAAACTTTTTAGGATTTGATCTGTTATCTTAACACGGAAACATAGTGCATTAATTTTGACCGGATTTTATTTAATTGAACATATTAGCTACTACTGCCATGCCATGCCATGGATACCAGTCACACCAAGTTCTTGTCACTGGTAGCCTAAAAATGTAAATCATCAACTTCTGCAAGAGGCGCTAAAGCTGACTGCATGTTTAAAACAATAGTAACTCATAAAAGATATTAAAATTCAAGTGTTTTTTTTTCCTATAGAACTGGACTGTTGAATGATTCACAAACGTTTTTAACGTGACAGATAGTTACAGAGATTACTGTAATAAAAACAAACTACGTATCTTACTATTCTGCAAATTTTAACAAAAGAAAACAAAATCGCCCCGTACGGGTTTTGAACCTCTAGGTACCCTTTCAGATCAAACCGACGAATGCTCCAACTATTTGAGCCACCGAAGATTTAACTCCTGCGTCAAATTAAAATACCTTGAGAGAAACGAAAGTCATGACCATTATAAATGTGAATTTCATCAGTAACGATGTACTCATTTAGTAGATACTATATAGGTACTCTTTATCTTCAGGACATAACTAATCGCGTAAATGGTAAGAAAGTAATTAAAAATTTCGCCACAGTAGTTGAATTTATTTAAAATGGTTAGAGCATTCGTCGGCTTTAGACGAAAGCATACAGGTTCAAAAGCTGTCAGGGGCAAAGTTTTTTCTTTCATAAAAAATCGTAGAAATTTAACCCATACACAGGGCAAGTGCTAAAATTGAAATATCCTTATCTTACTTCTCCAAAATTTGCAGAACATTTAGTTTTCTAAATCGTACCTTTGGAAAAACAGTCTCAAGTGGATCTACTATATCATTCCATCTTCTGAAACTCATCACGCGAGGTCCCAAGTCTATAAAATGTCCATTCAAAAAGAGATTAATCATCCAAATTTGAAACATGACGTGCAGGAGATTGGCTACCTCCATGGATACCAGCCACACTGACCAAGTCCTTGTCACTCGTAACCTGAAAATTTAAGTAATCAAACTCTGCAAGAGGCACCGACGCTGGCTACACGTTTCAACCAGGTTCCTGTGTTGTTCTTGAGCTTCTAAGAATTAATACTCGTATAGGATATTATCGCCTCACAGCCATAGGCCATAGGATCGCCTCTGTGGTCTTGCGATCCGGGTGTCGGCCTTGACTTCATAAGGTCCCGGGTTCGATTCGCGGGTCGGGCAACAAAAATAAAATGTGTTTTTCCAATTTTCTCACAAAAAAAATGTTGCTCAGGATTGGAAATGTGCCCGGTTGGCGATAGGTTTGCCACCTATCACATTATGGGACTTAGTGTCTTCGGCTAGTCGTGGGTGCCCTGGTTGTGCCTCTGCCTGCCTCTTCGGGGATATGGACGTAAATATGCTTTAGGTTATTAAAAGAGTCGAATATTGGGATATTGGTCAGTAGGACAGTCACCAAGACTTGTTAGTAGACAACTTTGAGCACTACCGAATAGGAGAAAGTCGGTTCTGGGAGGTATGATTTTGCACAAGAGGCGCAACCCCATCCTCAGGTTGGCGACGCAATATTACAGCTTTTGGTGACTATAGGCGACGTGTGTTTCTTAGTAAACAACCCACTACATCAGTTCCTGGGTTAAGTATTTAACACTGAGTTAGCGTCTTCTAGGACAAGGCCTAGGAAAGTGAATGGATGGCCCTTTAAATAATCATACTCTCATAATCATCAGCCAAAGGACGTCCACGTGCTGGACTTAGGGCTTTCCCAAAAAGCGCCACGAGTTAAGGTCACCAGCCGCTTGTATCCAGCGACTCTTGCGACTTTGACCAGATCATCATCTACCGGATGGGAGGTCGTTCAACACTACATCCTCCAGTGCGGGGCCGCCTGCTCAACCTTTAAACCTGTTCCCTGCGTATTATTAGACCCTCTCCAAATTTACGACTCATTTTTAGAAAGCTTTATCTATGCTTTTTGTAAACTGGAAGACAAATATGCGTTACATGGTTATACGAAATACACGTCACGAAGTTGGTAGTAGGCCTTGTGTGGTAAGCTGCTTCTTCTAAACAAACAATTTCAGTGTAAGCACAATCTGCTTAATGTCATAGGCAATTATTTAAATATAATTCACAAAACACTAAAAATAAGAAAATAGCTAAAAGACTAAATAGCTGTTTATCTTCGTTCGGCCTGAAATTTACCTCAATATAATATCCTTCTTTATGAGATCTACTTTGTTTTCCAAAGTTCCTTTTGACGGTACTACAGAGCTACCAAACTTGACGTCTTCCTCAGCCAGCGCCATGCCAGCATATTGTAGTCCATCAACGAGAGCTTTGATTCGACCACCTGCAAGTGATTTGGATAAGTTTATAGGTTCTCTTGCTTAGTTGCATTAAAATCAATTATCAACGTCAAAAATATTCTCGTTTAAGTACGAAAGACTTCAAGAAAGAGCTCTCACATATGTTGTAAAGCAGAAACTATAAATGTTAATAATTAACATAAAAGAAATGTGTATCGTCTAATGTAACATTTTAGAATTTGGCAATGAATGATTACTATCTTTAATCACAAATTACGGGTGAGCAGAAAAAGCTGGACTTGTATAAAATACAGCCATAAATTTATTGTATTGTATTCTTACTGATGCAAGTAACAATTGTATTGATCGTGTCTATATTCATCATACTACTAAAATAGTTGTCTTCACTGTCTCAACCGTTACGACCAAGGAGGTGCAAATGGACTGTTTTTATGTCACCATGCGTATCTATTAATAACACATAAGCATTCTAGTACACATCATGCGAAGCAACTCTAACAACATCTTGGACTGAACTGGACAGCTGATAGTAAAAAGTATCTTCACGCCCATATCCCCGAAGAGGTAGGCAGAGGCACAACCAGGGTACCCACGACTAGCCGAAGATACTAAGTCCATCAATGTGATAGGTGGGAAGCCTATCGCCAACCGGGTACATATCCTATCCCGAGCAACATTTTTTTTAATTAGAAAATTGGAAAAAACCCAATTTTCTTTTGTTGCCCGACCAGGAACTCGAACCCGGGACCTCATGCAGTCAAGTCCAACAACTGAACCGCTAGACCACAGAGGCGATCATCAGAGGCGACAGCTGATAGTATTCTTATCTATAATTGTTTCACTAACTCTACTGGGATGTTGCACCGATCTTTGAAAGTTATTAGAAAAAAGAATTACATTATGTCTTCGAGTCTAAAATACTTGAACAAAGAATTCATTCATTCATTCATTCATAACAAACTTAGGCATTTCTCATAGCATGAACTAAATTCCGGGCATTGCCTTCAATAACATTCATCAGTGGACAGTATACAGTCAATAGCTTCAACTGAATAAAGATAGATAACATTCTTGACTCTAAAAGGCTCTTGTTCTTTATCAATAGATTATTTAGTCCTGTCCTCATACCTATCAAAACAAAGAGGTATTGCACATCTATCGCTAGCTTTATATTTTTTTATTGTACATTAATTTGGTACCAAATACTATTCTCGAACAAAAGGAAAGTCAAGACGTAGTTCTAATTTGTTATTTACACAAAGCTAAAAATTATCTTTAACCATCTGTTTAAATGTGCCGTATACTTAATTGTTTAATTGAAAAACGACAGAAATAACTTTAAACTAAGGTTAAAACAATAACTGAGCAGAGTAAGCAACTCTCCATATTGATGGCAGTCGTTGTCAAATTTCAATCCCGTCGCCCGTCGGGATAAAATCCTTTCAACGTTCAGCGTTAACCAGTTGACCACAGGGTCAACTTGGTTAGGCCTTTGGTTAGATTTACTTCGGGGGCGGATGCAACTACTTCCTGGAGTTGGAGTTTTTTTTTAAATATAGTATTTGCATAAACTGACCAATTTCTCTGAGAGTCAATAATTTTAACTCCCTCGTTTAAAAAATTTAAAATGTTTAATTATTCCATTTGATTTTATTAAAGCTACACTTTAACTCCTAAAGATTTTTGAGGAAAAGTTGTAAAAATACGTATACTTTCTGAGTTTTTCGCCAAAAATCTGTTGGAAAATTCTATTGATTAACACATAGAAATGTTCACTTTGAATAAGTCGAAAACATGTTGATTTTCAGAATATAATTTACTCAAGCTACTTTTTACCATATTGTATTTTAATGAAAATTATTTGCATCCTCCCTTATAGTAAAAGTATTAAGATAAACAAAACATCAATGAGTAAAAGCAACCAACTGCGCATGGTCAACTTTGAACCTAAGAACTCAAACAAATGTTAATTAATCCCTGTACTGCTAAACTAATAGAAGTATTACTTTATTATTGCAAATTTTTTTAAGTCGAATTGGAGACTTCATTTATATAATCAGTAGTCTTCTCAGGTAGACGCATTGCATAATGTTTTTAGGCGTCAAAGTAAGGTCTCTTTTCAGCAAGTGAGGTATCACTACATAGTACATAATATTTAATAATTTGTAGATGTCAGAATTTAACTGACACACATATGTTATAAAATTAATATGAAATCTTATAAAATACTGCTAAATGGGGTTGCTATAGTCTAGAATTAAAATTCTATGTTTTATATGGTATGTCGAAAAAAAAATTTAGGACTGGAAATGTTTTGTGCGTATATATTACGGAAGGAGAGTTTTAGCGCCATCGAGAGAAAAGATGGTCGAAGTTTTTTCATAATTAATGAATTTCGTGTTAATATCGAGTGAAATTAGTCAATTTTGGTGGCATGTTGTTTAATTTTGTTCAGTGAAAGTGCACAAATGAAATAATCATGAAGAAATTAGCGTATCGTATATTTCCACGTTGCCGCCAAATCTCATTACATGAGCTTGTGTGAAAAGGCCACCGCTTTACCCAAGAGCCTAACATGACTTACTGACGACTTATGACTGATGACTTATTATAATTGATATAAAATTCGATGCAAATTTCTACTTGACTAATGGCAAAATACTAACGAGATTGCCAAAACCTAAAGAAAGAAAAGAAAAAAAAATATTACGGAAGCTAAAATATCATCGTGAATAAAAATTCTACTGCGTTGTTAAATGTCATTAGAATGACTTAGATAAGTAATTCCAGAACGTATTAGTTGGATCCAATCACATCGGTAATAATATTTAAAAAGATTATACGAGTGATTAAATATAAATCCGGCGTTTATCATCTACTATCGCTTAAAACTACACACCTTAATTAAAACATTTCGTATATTATCTGGAATCAGGTGACTTTAGTTTTTTAATACTGGTAGTCGATATCCGCCATTTGTAAAGACTGCCGTTAGTCGTTTTTTATTAGTAATTTCTGCTTTGCAACCAGCATCTGCTTTTTGCTCGTAAACATTTTTACTCTAATAATATATTGTGATGTTTTTTTAATGCAAATAAGGCTGAAACTTAATTCCAGTCAGCATTTTGTAAAATGCCTTTCGAAGTTAAATTATACAAAAAAAATGCTGTCACACAAATCTAGAACATATTTAATAATCATAAGAAAACTGAAAATCGTTTAATATCGATTACACGATTGATCCTATTTTTTTCAAATATTTTCATTAACTTATTACATAAGTTTAAGAAAAGTAAAACTTTTGTTTTCTTCAAAAGAACTTTTGCTACAATCTAGATTCGTTAGTCGCTCTTAATAGTTTTTTTTTAAAACTGACCAATAGTTATATTATGTGCTCATAATGTAGCAGTGTTTACTATTAATCAATGTGATGTATATGGTGCGTTGCCAACTTGAGGCCGAGATGTTAGGCCTCCAGCAAAAGTAAGTTTACCGGTTACCTTACCCTCCGAACCGGAACACGTCAATGGCAAGCATTAGACGTTATAGTGGCAGGAATAGTTAAGGCGGTGGTACCAATCCGGGCGAGTCGTTGCGAAACTCTACCATTTATCATTTTAGCTAGTAATTTTTATCCGGAGCCTGTCAGTATTTAAAGATGTAAGAAATAGAAACTTAAACAGTTATCCGGATCTCAATGACTAAGGCTACATACATAGTCAGGAGATGAATCATTCGTTTCGCGTAATGAAGCCTACTTTTACCGACCGAGTACGTGCTGCTCGGCGAGTCCTACTATCTTATACACTGCCTGTATTAATATACGTGGAGTAAAGTACTCCAAGGGTGAACCAGGTATTATAGCCTTTATTACAATGTAATACAGACTATAATATCAACTAAATTTTATTCCTACGTTAGTCCACTTTTATTAATAAGACGGTGCGAGTTTTACATTGTACTAAACTTCGTCGCAACTCATACCTGACCAAAACGGTTGCTACCTACACTATTAACTAATCGGGGGCTAACTTTATCTAAGCTTTAAGAATCTATATATTACTACGTGTTGCCAAAACTTTGGACCCCCTTTTTATGAAAATTCCGCTGACGGAGGAGCATGAAATTAGGCACACTTATAGTTTATGTGTAGGAGAAGTGCAGAACGCTAATATTTTTCAATAATAATACTTATAAAGTACATTAAATCAATAAATAAAACATTACCCACACTACCATGCATTTGACACACTGAAACAAATATATTGATGTTGACGATAAAAAATCACAGATGGCGCACTAACTATTCAGGAAAAAATAGTTGGTCTTTGGAAATGAAGATGGCGTTTTTATCAACAAGATATTAAAATTTGGATACGAAAATATTAAAATGGACGAATTTCAACCAATGAGCGACCACTAGTCAAAATTAAAGATCAAAGAATCTTAAACTTAAATCTTTGCATTTTATTTACTTTTTTAATTATTTATACGGGATACCCACGATCTATTTTCAGTTTATTTTATAGTTCCGTCGTGTTCACGGCCTATGCAACGAGGCCGAAATATCGACAAATAAAATAAAAATATATCGCGAATATCCCGTATAAAAATTAAAAATGTTAGTCAAAGAATCTGTTTAAACATGTGAAAGTAATCTTGTTATTAATAAAGTTAAATAAATTTATTCCAAAATTAAGATTGCCGATCCTTTATTTTTATTTTAACTTCTCGTGCTTATTTGGAGGCGTTTTAGTATAACAGAGATATTTTTCTCACGATTGCCCTTCAAGGCCCTAGGGAAAGTACGCCCATATGTGATCCATTGTTTAGGGATCATGAGTGTTAGAACCTTTTTCTTTACTCTAAAGCGCAACGTTACAAATATTGAACTTGTTTCTACTAAATTTCAACAATTCAGGTTTATTGATTTAAAAATAATTTATATTTTTTTGATCCACTTTATATATCTGTATATTTCGACTTCTCTATTGCAGCCACCATATAAACATTGTTGTATTCCAGTTCATGACCAATTAAAAATGCTTGACATCCCAACGCCTTAAATGCCAATCCTGGTGGGAACTAGGCATTATTTAGGTATCTAAGGTCTGCAATACACATTTTACATTTTGTCTGTCTAGATGTATTTCTTACTGCCAGAAAATACATTTGTATTCTTTTTTTATGACATTGGAATGCAAACAAGCAGACGGATTTCCTGATGGTAAGAAATTCACGCCGCCTAGAGACACCAAAGGTGGTAATAGTGCGTTGCCAACCTGAGGCCGGGGTGTTAGGCCTCGAGCAAAAGTAAGTTTACCGGCTACCTAACCCTCCGAACCGGAACACGCTATGACGTTATGGCGGCAGGAATAGGTAAGGCGGTAGTACCAATCCGGGTGAGTCGCTACGAAACTCTACCACCTAGTCCGACGTTACGCTGTTAGCAAGCTGCTTGGCAGGACGGCAGATACTTAAATAGATACCAGAATAAATTTAATTAAGGCACTGATTTAAAGAGGCAGTTGTATTTAGCAGTTTTGGTAAGTTAAAAATTATAAATGGAAAGTTTAATAACTAAATCAGCAGTTAAATATATGCAGTAAAGTATACAAAAATAAGTGATTAAGAATTCAATGGATCAATGAATATGTAATTGAGCAGAAAAATAATTAAATGTGCGGTAAAAAATATTAAATGAGCGGTTACGTTTGGGCAGTAATAAAACGGAATTTACAATTCTATAAACAATGAGGTAGTAAAATAAAATAAAAAAACCAGTACTTACTCGTAAAATGTAAAGAAGAATTAAATTACTTTTGCTTTAAATGAAGGAATAAAATAAAATAAATTGTATAGGTAATAATAATAGGAACTTTTATTCGTAATTCGAAACATACTTAAGTAATTAAATAACTTAAAATTTGCTTCGTAGCAGCTAAAATAAATTTATTGTATAATAAGAGCAGGTTTGGCTTTCGACGGTCTGCTTCTCTTTCTTTTTTGTCGGAGTGGCATGTTTTCAGCTTCAACTGGAGGACGTCTTACTTCAAGCGTATGGACAGGCGTATGATCTAACGAACTATTTACCGAACCGCTCATTCCATCATTTTTACCGCTCATTCAATTTAATTGGACTGCACAAATATTTTCAGAATTGATATTGTATTATAAAAATAACCGACTAAATGATTTTTTAATACTGTTCAATTTTTTTCACCTCTGCGATCTTGTAGTTCAGTTGTTGGACATGAAAGACCCGGATTCGAATCCCGGGTCGGGCAACAAAAAGAAAATTGGGTTTTTCCAATTTTCTAATAAAAAAATGTTGCTCGGAATAGGATATGTGAACGGTTGGCGATAGGCTTGCCCTATCACATTGTGGGACTTACTATCTTCGGTTAGTCGTGAGTGCACTGGCTGTGCCTCAGCCTACCTCTTTGGGGGATATGGGCGTGAAGATATTTTTTTTTTAAATACTCCACCGTCAATAAATTAAATAACTGCTCAATATGTTTTTCAACTGATCATAATATCATCTTGATTATAATACCAGCTCAAAAAATTAATTCTTTTTAATAAACACCCAGAGCCGGAAATAAGTAAAATGAAAAAAAAAAATTAAAATAAGTTAATCAAAGTTCCAAACTTGTAGTTTTTATGTATTTTTAACCCCCTACGCAAAACGAGGTGTGTTATAAGTTTGACGTGTCTGTTTGTGCGGCCGTGCGAGAAAACATGCGCGCGCGTGTGTGTGTATCATAACTTTTGAACGGATGGAGCCTTTTCGACATTATAGTGATGGTTTTTAGCCACATTGTGTCTTTATATAATGTGCCTAAAAACCATCACTTAGAAACCATCACTTATTAGGTTAGGTAGGTAAAAGTATGAGAAAAGTGACACAAACCAATTGGCCAACTAACCTTCTTTTCTTTTCCAAACATAATGAGGCACGTAAAAGCAAATGGACTGTACGAAGAGCACGAAGGGCACCCACTGGTAGTACGTGTGGTGTAAGGTCTCGTCGGAATCCATCATGGGTCCAACACCTGGATGAGGCAGGAATCCTGCTTGCAACATGCTCTCATTGTAATGCCGGACCTGTGAGAAACTTCATAATAAAATTCAGGGTTCATTAAGTTTTTTATGATTTATGTATGCGAACAAACAAAGGGCTCTCTGAAGAATACTAATGTTGCAGGCGCATCAATATCTAAGATATTCTTCTTATTAGGTTCTTCAATACGGACGGCAATAGGAGCAGGATAAATACACATACATATCTACAGGACGAGTCCTTACAGGGTAGGCAGAGGTAGATCTAAATGTCACGATTATTAAAACACGCCGGCTTCGGGATCTTTTAATACCATCCTGGGAAAAACCCACCCGATCTGATCGTGGAATGTAAACCTAGGTTTCCCTGGGTAACTACACTCATCCACTTTTGCATTGTATATCTGCATTTTCAATCTTTCATCAGCCATTGTTTACACATATTCGAACCAAGGGAGCATGCCATTTGTCAATTTATCACCAAAACTTTTTCAATCCCACTCTTTTTCAGACCTCACTGTTACGAATGCGATTAGCAAGCTTTACAACACAGATTTTATATAGCGCTCCTTGTTTCGGCCGCTTTTATCTTACTCTCATGCAGGATAAGTAAAAACGATGTTATTAATTTAGGCGAGTTGTTGCAGGGTTAGTCTGACTAACTGCATTAGCTAAAAACGAGCATTATATTTGCTAAAAATGTATTCTGTTATGCGAACAGCGCTGATGGCTAGTTCATTTCCTGTTTTAATATAGCCTCGTTCAGTCTAGATTCTTAATTACCAGAATATAAGCACAAATCGTAGAATCCCCGTGTTGGTCCGGGCTCCTTTGCAGAAAAGACCATCTGCCCTCCTTGCCAGGCAGCTCGTAAAAGGCGAGCATAGGCTTACCGTTACTAACACCGTGACATTTAACTAGGTGGTAGAGTTTCGCAGCGACTCGCCCGGATTAGTACCACCACCTTACCTATTCCTGCCGTCATAACGTCATGACGTGTTCCGTTTCGGAGTGTAAGTTAGCCGGTAAACTTACTTTTGCTCGAGGTCTCTAGGCGGCGTGAATTTCTTACCATCAGGAAATCCGTCTGCTAGTCGTGGGTTGTGCCTCTGCCTTCATCTTCGGGATATGGGCGTGAAGATACTATTATTTTACTGACACAAAAATAGGTAAGAATGAACTTTATGTGTTTTTGGTATTTCTTCATAATCTCGACTTGCAGTTGCATATTTTTTGAGAAATACACCTTTTGTAAATAGTTAATTACATAAATTTCTATTAAAAAAACTCACAATGGTAAATGTGGCCATGAAGAAGCAATATGTCTGGATCACATGGTCGGGTACTCCTTGATCTGATATACACTTGATGTGTTCTCCGAAGTATTCCCTCGCACAGACCAGGATCACGAACGCCAGGAGTATGATCACCGTCACCTTGTAGTGCAGCTTGAAAACTAGGTTCTCTATCTTCGGCTTCAGGAGGTTGAACCGCATGCGCGGTGTCAACGAGTTTATTGTTGACATGAGCATTTTGGGTTTTTACTACATTGACCAGATAAACCTGAAAAGATTAAATCCTGATTTAAAACAGTTAATATTGTAACTGATGATTTTTTACGTAGTTAGAATGCGATGGCCCCATTGTCCGCTACAGGAGGTAGGTTCTACTAAGCTTTAGCGTTTTAAATGAACAAATATATTATAATAATTACAAAAATATCTTCATAGTAGAGTAGAATATATCACAAGGGGTAAGCAGTGGCTAAACAGGTCAGTACTAGCAAGACGGTTAGTAGGCAAGGATACACCGCTTTATCTATCTTACTTACCTGCTGCCATCATGACTCTGTCATGTTTCGGTCTGTAGGATAGGGTAGCCGGTATACTTGCAAAATTGGCAGATGTAAAATAAGCCTTTATTTTGCTAATTTCGCAAAAGCCGTGTAACTGTAGAGGCGAGAAGTCTTCCAAATGATCATGAATGTGACGGCCTAACATCTCAGTTGTAGAATGGCAACATTACGTATAGGCCACGGTAGTGCTTAACAAAATTTTTGGAACCCCAAACAAATAATCCATTGAAGCTAGGACTGCAAGGGTCGTGACATTTGGCACTCGATACCCTACTCCTATCAGCCAAAGGACTTAGCGTGTGTATGTATATCTAAAATATAAAATATATTTTTTTTCCCCGTGTTGGTCCGGGCTAACACCGTGATATCTGATTATCTGGTAGAGTTTCACAGCGACTCCCCCGGATTGGTACAACGACGTGTTCCGGTTCGAGGAATTAGGTAACTTACTTTTGTTCGAGGCCTTGTGAGGACGAGGGTTACCCCAGCCTCAGGTCGGCAACGTACCGTTACCACCTCTGGTGTCTCTAGGCGTCGTTAATATCTTACCATCAGGAATTCCGTCTGCTTGCTTGTCTTTCATTATCGTAAAAAAGTCTAACCACAATTCATTCTTATTTGCACTTACTGGCTTATATAAATATATGGCACGATAACCGCTTATCATCTGACATTTCAGTATTATATTAATATTCTTAAGAAAATATTTACCAAAGATGAATCACAACTAATTTTTATGTTAGTAATGGGTTTTGGACAAATCTATGAGCCATATTGATTTGGTTCTAGCCGATAGCTAAAAACAGCTATACATTCATTTTCCTTGATTAAGTGTTGCTTTTACTTTTTTATAAAATAATCTTATCCACCCCCCAGTTAATCACCCCTCCAGGGACTTGGCTATGTGTACGAGTTGAAACTCCCCGGGTTATGAAGTAGCTCTCTTATGGCTCCCGTCATGTGGCTCGTACGAGTCGAGTAGTTGAACTAGGTCATCTCTACTAAGACCACTGGTGGAAGAGTGCTGTGTAGCAACTTGTCCGGGGATCCGCCACCCTACCTCTACCTGATGACTTTGTCATGGTACGGTCTGGAGGGCAGGGTAGCCGATATACTTGGAACCGAAGCCTCGCGGATAGTCTATAGCGTTAGACGTGTACGCTAACCTCAACCAACAAGACGGTCAAGCTCGCCATTAGCGAAGACCACGCGAATTAAAAAAGAAAAAACGAAAACTTGGTCCTGGGTTTCTTCGCTTAAGAATATCCAGAAATGAAAATCAATTAGGGCATGACGATTAAAGACAGAGAACACACCAGGTGGTAGAGATTCTTACCTGTGCTCTTACCTTACTCAGTGCTCACCATCGACCTGTTTCTTAGTGTGTGTAGACAGTGACACATGGTAGAAAAATCATGGTGTTAATATAGCGACACTCCAGTGTCATATATAGTGTCTATAAGCAATGGTCGTCTCTTAACGCCAGGAGAGCAGCCTGATTATAAGCTAATTTATAACAAAAACATAATTTGTGACGATTTCCACTTACCCTTGTCCCTACCACTATTTCACGCTCAAACTATCACTTATCACGATATTATAATCACAAAAAACAAAAGCATCGAAAGTACATAAGGCGTGTGGTGCCCGCTTAAGTCGCTGAGTGAATATGTCACAGTGATATCAAATCGGAATGATAAGATTACGAATGATGATAAACAATTCAATTTTCGACAGTCATAAATGTACTTTAGTTGTTCAATGGCATTAGAAATTATTAATTTTACATTTTTAGAGGCTCTGTTTAGTGCAGGGTTGTGATGACCCTATCACCCACACGTGGAATAATCTGGTATATTGAAACAGTAATTATCAGGGTACAACCAGACTGCCCACGATTTGTCGAAGGTACAAGTCCCATAATGTGATAAGTGGCAAACCTATAGCCAACTGGCCTCTTATCAAATCTCGGACAGCGTTGTTTTTGTTAGAAAATTGAAAAAACACGTTTTTCATCAAACCTGGGCCCTCTTGTTGTAAACTCCAATACCAGACCACCAGACCATAATCATGATACCAGATAAATATGGAGGAAATAGGAATAGACCAGTTTTAATTTTGTTAGTTGCTTTTAATCCTAAAAAAAAAACCTAGCATTAGGAAATACAACATTACCATTTCTTACCATCAAGAGATGCATTTCAGTACCTATTACAGAAAACTATACCCACTAATATCATGTGGCAGTAAAAAGAAACTGCTAGTAAAGAGTATGTATATAAATCCAACGTCTTTTTACGTTGACGTACGTACGAAGACGGGACTTCCATACATAGCAAACCCGATTTTGTATAAAGTTTACTTGAAAAAGTATAACCCGTATAATTTGAAAGTAATTATATATAATAAATATTTTATTTTATTTAAATTCTAATGATAAGAAAAATAAATATCTCGTTAATTTTTTATCGATTTCAAAACAAAAAAGGTTATGTGTTCGACTTCGTAATTTCTGAACAGATATAAAAAACTCTTTTCTTCATTTAAAAGAGCGGGACCTTCTCAAAATCTTGAGCTAGCCTTTCGAAAATATAATTATCAATTCGACATAAGCCCGGTTCGTGTAATCAATGAATCGCAATCCGACAGTATGAAAATTGGTAGTTTGCCTTACAGTAACGAAGCGTTGCTCAACGTTATACAAAATGTTTTGAGTCAGCAATCGAAAACGAATGACTGTAGTTAGAATATGTACTATTTGTACAAAAGACAACCATTCCTAAGCAAAACGACTCGTTTTTTAATACAGGGGCCGGGTAATACAGTGTTGAAATCGCATTCGGTTTTTGCAGTTTTACTGAGCTTAAGTTATTTCCAATTTTATTGACTTTCGATGACTGTAGATGAGCGTTGTTGCTGTTAAATTAAAAAAAATGGTAAAGTCAGCCATAAGTAAGTAGTAATGTGTATCGGTTCGTCTAGATTCAGAAACAGAATCAGAAAAACTTTTTTTACGTCAACCATACAAGAGGTACTTGTGCGCTTCGATATTTTTATAAACTGCCTACCACCGGATCGGAATATCGGCTAAACACAAGTTTGCCTTTTTTCAGTACTAATAGTTACGATATAAACTAGATTAAAAATAGAAATTACTTTAATAAAAAGTACTCTACATTTTAAAGAAAGAAAAAATTTCGCTCCAGACAGGCATATGAATAAAAATTAATTTTACCACCGCATTACTTATTCCTACCGACATAGACTGTCCGTCACAATCATGTTCTTTGTTCGACGGTAGGATGTCCAAATCTTACACGTGGTGTTTTCGACCATAAGTTATCACCCTCAGTCGCATCTATGGTGTCTACAGGTGGCACTCGTATCTTATCAAGAGAGCCACCTGCTAACAATCTCGTTAAAAAACTAACCACCTGTTGAACATTGTGCCCATTTTGAACCGCTGCGAGTACATTTGTCGCAACCTAGTTCTGTTATCTAGTTTAAATTGTTTAGTAATAAACACATTTACCGGTTCAGGTCTAAAATGGATAAGCCCACCAAATATGGAGACGGTCTACTTACTGCTCAAGTTGTAATGTAATATTATGCGAACCTATGATATACGATCATGATGTTTTTAGAAGCCTTTTAATAGGTCATTTGATATCGATTTTATTTTATTCTTCTTCACTACATGGTATAAAACAAAGTAGCTTCCTCTGTCCCTATGTGCCGTTGCAATGCTTAAATCTTTAAAACTACGCAAAGGATTTTGATGCGTTTTTTTTAGATAAAGTGATTGAAGAGGAAGGTTTACTTGTGTATACTTATTTCATAACCGTGCGAAGCCGGCGCGGGCCGCTAGTTAATAGAAGACTTCCACAAGACCAGGAGTAGGTGCCACAGAAACGTTACCGATCTTTAAGGTATAAGTAGGCTATTTTTAGGGTTCCGTAACTAAAGATTGAAAAACGGGACCCTTATAGATTCGTCTGTCCTTTCGTAGTCACTTTTTCCGTAACTATAAGAACTACACTGTTGAAACTTGGTAAGTAGATGTTCTGTGAATTGCATTAAGATTTTCACACAAAAATAGAAAAAGAAAATTTTAGGCGCTTCCCGTACTTAGAACTAAAATTAATTCTTTTTTCGTGAAATCCATAAGTGTGGTGTATTACCGGATAGGTCTTCAAAAACGACGTTGAGGTATAAAACATGTTTTTTTCTAAACTGAACAGTTTCCAAAGTAGTAAAATGTGTCCCCTACCCCCGTAACTTCTATAAGAGAACGATATACCTTTTCATAAACCATTACCTTTACTATTCATAAACTTCAATTGGAAATTTGTTTTAACGAGATCTGGTTACTAGTTTTTTTTTAATAGATACTGTAACATCGACACAACATATTTTTAACTCACTGTCAAGGGATGGCGCTGTGTAGTTTAGAATCCCGAAACCGTTAAGCACAACCTTTTTAATATAATGGGTTTAATACTTCAAATCTACGCTTATTGCTAGAATCTCTGATATTCCGTGAATGCTTGCTGGCTAGCCTAGTACGTAAGTACATACGCCCTACGTAGTACACGTATGGCGTATACTGTATAACTTTAACTACGGCATTTCGAGAGATGGGTTGGATTACCTAATCCTAATCCAAATCCACGTAACGGAATTTGAAATCTAGAAAAATGGAGCAGATGACGTTAAAACTTATTAGTAATTGCGTTCCTTAGACATATTTCATTTTATCGGAAAATACATATTGCAGCACTCAACTTACGTGTAATATTTTCTTTTACATTTTTAGATGTCGTGTCACTCACAATGTATAAAAATTTAAAATACCATTACTTTCTTTGTTTTACCACTGGGAACTGGAAACTATAGAAGAACACGCGTTCCACCTTCCTTGTATCGGATTAGGTAGGTATTAGATTTAATATTTTGTGCGTTCCACATTCCTTGTATCGGATTAGGTACGTATTGGATTTAATATTATATAGTCTGTGGGAACGAGATTAGGTGGATTCCGTGGAACGGTAACGTAATATTTTTAGATTAGGTGCGACCTAATCCCATGAAATACCTAATCCCGGAACCTAATCCGATATTTATGCCTCACCTCTACCAGCGATTGTTTTGTCTTCCTACCTGGCATGAGGCATCGTGTGATACTTACTACTTAGTGACTTCTGACTTCCGTCTCACCGTAAACCCACCGGTTACTGTTTTACGCAATCACTGTTTATGAACTGAAAGAACTTTTACTTGCTGCTACGGAACCCTTCATAGGCGAATCCGAGTCTCACTTGGCCGCTTTTTTTTGCTATTTTGAAGGATCCTTAGTCGTATCCGTTTGGAAATAGCACCCGTGGTAACTGTTTCCACAAAGGTGTTTAACCGTCTCCAAACAAAGAAAAGGTTCTCAATTCGGCTGTATTTTTTTATAGGTATTTGTATATAAGCGATTGCTCCGTGAATAGCTTTCAAAGTGGCACCCAAAGGAAAAAATACCCGTGGAAATAGTTGGGTTCGATTTTTGCAGTTTTAATGCACGCAATTTTTTGTTTGACATTTTTGTAACTATATAAGAAAAATTAAAAACTCTTAACAATAGCATCTTTCAGTATAAGGCAGCTAGGAGTCGACTTGTTTGGCCGTGGCATCACAATAAAATACTGATTTAAACTTTTCCCCATGTTGATCAGGGTACCCCGTATAACCGTCTGCAATGACAACTTGGGAGAGGCGAGCATATATTAAGTGAGTCGTTGCCGACAAGATCACTGGTGGTAGTGCTGTCCAGCTACTCGCGTGGGTAGGGGTTCACCTTACCTATGCCTGTCCTTAAAATGACTGACTTTTTCACTATTGTGTTTTAGTCCGAAGGATAGGGCAGCCGGTGCAATGTAAGGCCCAACAACCAAGTCGCAGGATATATACGCCACATGCCTATAAGTCTATAGTGTTAGTAGGCGATAGATGTCTCTTACCCCTTTTACAAACTATAAGAAGAGCCGTGTAAAGGTTCGTTGTCGTATGAAATAAAAAATCTTAGGATAAAATGTTTGTGATCGAACTGCTCCGAATGGTTGGACCGTTTTTTATAGAATTTTGTGTTTATTTGATATGTATGAGGTAAATGTTAGACTGCTATATAATGTGATATATAAATAAAGATAAAATAAAACATTAACATATGTGTCAAACCAAAGTTTGCAGAGTTAGCTATCATAACATTTAATTAGCTACCAAACTTTATTAAAACATTCAAATTATAGAAATTCGAAACTTATCTACATCATAAGTTTTTAGTAGACACTTCTGCTCTGTAAACTGTTTTAATTATGTTGATTAATTTGAATAAATAATTAATAAGTTTAACTTATTAATTATTTATTTAAAAGTTAATTAAATTTACAGAATTCCAATTATAGAATTTTATGAATTGAATTTTAGTTATAACTTAATTACTTCTTAGAAGAATCAATAACTTTAAAACTGGACGTGTTTTATAATGGATTTAATATTTGAAATTGAATTATGAAATAAAATATACTTACTGAAGATCAATAAATTAATTAATTTAATCTAAATAAACAAACTAACACATCTATCGTGCACGCAAAATGTTTGGTACAACTTTTATATTATAGCTATAGCCTATATAGTCTTTAGCCTTTTGGGTCAAAAATTTTAGCTCGCCTCGGAAAATTGTGATCTAGGTGTCATTCGATTCGTCATCGCATTTAGAAACTTTTTTTAAAAATTTGGAGTTTTGATTGCAAAAATTACAAAAGTTATAAACAATTTAGTAAAAAAAGGGTGGTATTGTTTTTTGCAAATATCCTAACTCTAACTAACCTCGAGTAAACATTGAAAAGAAAATATGATTATTTTATAAACAAAGCATTTGTTTAAAACAATTTTTTAACAATATGGGATAAAAATTATTAAAAATAATTTTAAGTAGCTTATGATCATAGGAAAACGGACCAATAGCAATATCATAAAAAATGTTTCTGAGAGGTTGATAATTTTTAACTTAAGTAAATTAATAATAATAATAATAATAAAAACTCTTTATTGTACAACAAAAACATAAAAGTACTACAACTATTACAACAGCAAGTAGATTATTTATACAAATGGCGGTTTTATCGCTAATAAGCGATTTCTTCCAAACAACCAGCAATCAGAAAAAGAAATATACAAATAAGGAAAAAGTACAACATTAAAAAAAAAAGAAAGAAAATACAATACATTAATACATAAAATAAGTAACAACTAAGTATCTAATCTAGTTACAAAATAAAGCAAAGTAAATAATCAAATATCAAAAGATACACATTACGGTAAATATTTGCCATAATCTAGAACCCGACAGTGAAAACATTCCCCGATGCACGCTACGACTGTAATGACTTAAGGTAAAATTCCTTTACCATTTTCTTAAAAACGTTTTTACTTTCTGCCTTAAATTGTTAGTAACAAAGTGAAAATTAACAATTTTTTTTAATTTTTCCAACGGGAATCTTTTTTATAGCCTTTGTATGATAGCTCCATAAAAGAAAAAAAATCCCAGATTAATAGTTTAACAACTATCGTACTTTCAATGTTGTTCGTGCTACAAAAAAATTTGTTAGTTAATTAAGTAAGTAAGTATCTTCACGCCCATATCCCCGAAGAGGTAGGCAGAGGTACAACCAAGGCACCCACGACTAGCCGAAGACACTAAGCCCCATAATGTGATAGGTGGCAAGCCTATCGCCAACCGGGCACATTTCCAATCCCGACCAACATTTTTTTTATTAGAAAATTGGAAAAATCCAATTTTCTTTGTGTTGGCCGACCCGGGATTTGAACCCGGGACCTCATGCAGTCAAGTCCAACACCCGGACCGCTAGACCACAGAGGCGAGTGTTAGTTAATTAATGGATAATTATTAATAAATTATTAAAATTAATTAATATAAATTAATAAAAATAATTGATCACCGGATTTTTGTTCATTGATTTATCCTATAGGTAGGTGCCTGAATTTTTACATTTCTAATTTTCATATTTAATAAGTTCAAATAATATTTATTAATTAAAGGTCCAAAGTGGGCAAGCTTACGCAAGCGAGAGTTCCCGTTTTCGGCCGTATTTTCAACCCTGTAGAAAAATTATAAATATTGGTTCTAGAGTTCCGGGAAGCAGGACTTTTTTTAGGAAATTTCTTCTGTTCTGTTCTTCTGTTTTTTGTAGTTTGACTAAAGTAATGATTATTGAGTACCTACTAGCTGTTTACCCGCGACTTCATCAGTATAGAATAATAACGATTTTCATACAAACTTTATTATTTATTTATTATTATTATTATTTATATATTTATTTATTTTTTTATTTATTCGTTCTAAGTATAGCTATAGTTAATTGTTTTGTACACGATGCCTTCCATTTTATTTTCACAGCTTAATTTTTTTTGGGTTGGCTGGAAGAAATTTCTTTAGTTAGAGATAAGCTCGCCTTTTGTGCATTTTTAACTTCTCGTGTATTTTGTGTATTTTAGTTTTTGTGTGCAATAAAGTGTTAAATAAATAATAAAATAAATAAATAAACTTTCACCGCCCCCTAAGACATTTGGGGCTTCATTACAAAAAAACAGTACTAGTAGTATGTTTGAACTCAGGTCTTCAAATATATGCATCTCAAATTTCATTACAACTGGTAAATCGGTTTACCTGTGAAAGCGTAACAGACAGACAGAGAAAAAAAACCGACTTTTGCACTTACATTAATGTGGTGTCTGAAAGGAAATATAGATCTTCATACAAACTTTAATCCCTAATATTGTACCTTGGGGTTGTTTTTAATATAAAGTGACTAAGGTAGAACGCTTGTCCTTAGGTTTTCAACTATATGCAATTTCATAAAAATCGGTACAGTGGCTTAGCCACAAAAGCGTAACAGAACGACTTGTGCAATAATATGAATTCAAGTATGGATTTTTATACAATCTTTCCTCCTCCATTATAAAGTTTTAGGGGTTGGTTTTCCTAAAATAGTAAACTATGGTTGTACTCGGATGTTAGCTAGCATATCCAATTTCATCAAAACCGGTCCAGACGTTTAGCCGTGAAAGCGTGACAAACAGACAGAATTACGCATTTATAGTATTAGTATGGATTTGCAGTTTTGATCATTTTGAATGATAAAGGGGTCATTGAGCTTTAAAATCTACAAATATCAGTGCTGAGAAACATTTAAGTATAGGTACTTTAAACATAAATTAATAACCAACGTTACCGCCAGTTTAATGTTACAACATAAAATCATTTATTAATATGCAAGATTAATATTATTTACCTGTGGTAACGTAATAAGTGTATTTTAAGCAGTAACCGCTTCGCCAGAAAAAAATAGAAGCCTGTTTAATTAAAAACTCTCTAAAATCGACATCCAACGAATAACATGGTGCACTTGGATAACGTGGCTGCAAGTCATTGGTTGAGAATCCAATGTTTAGTAAAACACGTGTTCAAAGAATGTTTATTTTTTGTAGTCAGGCGGTAAATGGGTATTAACAGCAACATTTGTATATAATAATTTAGATGCAATTTCACAAGGATTGCCTTAAATGTAAAATATTAAACCACTGTATAATGTTGACGGATTGGATCCATTTTAGGTCAAATCGTAATCTGTCTATCCTTATGTTTCATCTTTACTACTCAACAGATTTTGATGTTTTTTTTAATAAATATAGTGATCCAAGAGAAAGATTTGTATGTTTAAAAATAGCAGGCTGCTAGTTAGTAGTATGTATATTTAAATGGGTATCAGTTAAATAATATACATACAGTTTCTAAATAATGGAGTGTATGTACCTACTCTGTTATTAATGAAAGATCACTATAGTTAGTAGGATTAGACTAGACTAGACTAGTGCATAAGCCTATATTTTTTCATTTCTGTGAAACACAAAAAAATTAAAACATTACTTTGAAAAAATAACACGGTACATAGGTAGGTACAACTTTATTCCTGTTGCCATAGCGCCAGTAGCTGACATTACCAGGTTCCGTTTTGGAGGGTAAGTTAGCCAGTAGACCCTCTAACACGGAACCTAGGTAACCTTACACAGGGGCTAAAAGTCGCCCTTATGGTAGGTACCGACACATCTAACATCTTGATGAATACTTCACTAATGTCACATGCTAACACCAAAGCCGAAAACTAAAAAGACAGTCGACAAGTATGAATGCTAGAATATCTAGAACTTAAGTTATCTGACAGTGTATTAAATATAGCTGTAAAACTCCACAATATGTAGGTTACAATTTTCTCGCCTTTACACACTTGGATAAAATATTCAGGTTATCGTCGATACCTTATCGCTTACTCGCTCACTTGGAACTGTGGTCGGGTGTACGGCACACTTGGAAAAAGTCTAAGATAGGAAAACTGTTTTTGTTGCAAACTGGGAGACAAACAGACAGAAAGTAGTTTTTATTGTTTTATTGTCTGTTTGCACCATCAAGGTTTGGTATTATTATATTGGAAGACTAAAATGTCAAAGTCACCTATCTATTGTACCCTTTCTTTAAATTCGACCCCTTCATAACTATCCATCATATAAGTTAACACCTATAGATACCATAGCTCGTTATGATGCTTTACTGTCCTGATGCTGGGATCCTAAGCCAATAAACTAATCTGCGACATTCAATGACGTGCTAGCTTACCAGTAGCAAGCAGTTGGCTACCATACCTTCCAACCCCGAGCACGACAGTTACAAACACCGAAAGATTCGAAATCACGTGACAGTCAATCGGCTTCGGAACTTTTTATTCAACTTCGGAAGAAGGGTTTATTTTTTTGAGTTTAGATATGTTTAACATTTATTCTTATTTTCTATAAATTTTTAAAGAAAGAAAAAATTTCGCCCCAGACAGGATTTGAACCTGTAACCTTTCGTCTCAAGCGTCAATTTATTCTTATGTGAGAGGTCAGCATCCAAGCACGTGGCTCTCCTGTTGGTAAGAGACAAGCAGTGGATCCCTACCTGGACGAGTTTTAGCACAGAACTCTATCACAAGTGGTCCTGTTGATAATAATCAGATGGTCTATTCTACAAAGCAGGCCTGGAACTACACGGAAAAAAAAGATACAAACACGGAAAAAAAGATACAACTGTCACCTAAAGTATACACCAGTCGGTATTTCCAAAGAGGTAGGCTTAAAGGACTAATCTGACATGAACACAATGATCCATCTCTTTCGTTTTTGTTTAATTGGAAAAAGACAGAATACAGTAAAGTAAGTTTAGTTAGCGCTGAGCAGAATCATCACCAGTAGATCACATTTAATATTTGAATAAATATATACAGACACAAGCGGCGGCTGACCTTGAGTATCTCGTCGGCCTCGTAGTACTCCCGCCAGGTTACACTGGGCAGCGGGTCGGGCTAGAGGAAGGTGGGCGCGTCGGTCCCATTCTGGCGTTCTGGGCGCCGCCGCCCTCGCTGTTTCTTCAGCAGCAGCTTTTTGTGCGGGTCGAAGAAAAACCGTATTCCTAAAGGGGAATACGGAATCAAAAAGTCGGAAGGCTAGGCATAACCAGAACACCCACGACTAGCCGAAGACAATAAGTCCCATAATGTGATAGGTAGCAAACTTATAACTGGGCACCAGGCAACGTTGCTCTTATTACAAAATTGATAAAACACATTCTCTTTTTGTTGCCCGACCCGGCGATACCCGGGATCTCATGAGGTTAAGTCTAAATACCGGACCGCTAAAATGGTGGCCTACAGATACCTAAAATGTTAAAGGTACGTCGCTGTCCTGAGGTTATGGTGTTAGGCATACTGTGCACGTCTAATGGTTAATTCCTGAATGACCTGAAAAGTTGCTTGCGATGTTAGCGTTAACGGCTAACGGCACCGATGGACAATAAGCTTAGGTTCGATATCCGATTTATATATACATATATATAGGTTACAAACATGGATACCTTTATGTCTAGGTGTTTATTTTGTTGCGGTACTTTGTCTTTGTATGATTATCATAAATAATAGTATCGTTGACTAACACCACATAGGTATAATTTGTTTACTAATAGCTTCAACAGGGATTAAAACATTGGTTCGCATTCGTGTGGAACGTTGATTTAATGCAAATTTTGATTGGTTTTAAACAAAGTTTCCACTAAGGTCACCTTTGTGGAAGGCGTGATTACATCCGTCTGGATGATGTTTTATTTATTCATCTGTACGTACTTTATTGGAACTGTTAAAGCTGTGTTTATTACATCAAAAAACGAATGACATCGGAAATCCTCCTAATAATGATGACATTGTTGGCTTATCACGAACGTCATTTTTATTGTTCTTGGAAGGTATCAAATATCATTGATAATGATAATCTTACTCATATCTCGTGATATTTTCACCGAAACCAGGAAATGTGTAAAATTTCAGAATTACGTGAGTAATGAAGCATTATTTAAAGTTATTTCTTAGTAAAATATAAGGTTTTTAGAAAGTCTTTATTAGGTTTTTGTAGGAAAAATCGGCTCACGAGCGAATGAGATTCTTGTAGATGAACTTGACTGCTTGAGGTCGATCGATCGAGGGTTCGATCCCGGTCGCCAAAAAAAACGTGTTTTTATCCATAAAATATAGATTGAAATCCATATTTTATGCAAAAATGAATCCTCCCTTTCACGTGGTCATCGCACCACGCCTAAACGGATGGACCAATTTTGATAATCCTTTTTTTTGTTGTGTCAGAGAAGGTTTTTATGTAAAAAACCTGGAAAATTGCAGGGAAACAGTGAAAAACAATTCTTACAACAACGCAAAGTATTAGTGGCTGTTAATGTCAAGCGGTACGAAGTTCACTAGGTCGGCTAGTTTTCTAATACAAAATAACGTTGCCCGGGATTGGTTATATGCCCGGTTAGCGATAGGCTTGCCATCTATCACATTGTGGGACTCAATGTCTTCGGTTAGTCGTTGGTGTTCTGGTTATGCCTAGCCTACCCCTTTGGGAATACGGTTTTTCTTCGACCCGCAAAAGAAGCTGCTGTTGTTGTGCCTGTTGTGCCTCTGCCTGTCACTTCAGGGAAATTGGTGTGTAGATACTCTAAAATTAACTATTCTTAGATATACCATATGACTTCATCTTTATCAAGAAAACCTATTTACTAATCGAAATAATATTAACATTTTTAATTATTTATACGGGATACTCACGATCTCTTTTTATTTTATTTGTCGATATTTCGGCCTAGTTGCATAGGCCGTGGTCACGACGGGACTGCGGCGGCGAGCTGTAACTTTTGACAGGAGGATCTACTGACAGATGAGCCTGTCAACCCTCCGTCTAATTCTTCTTTTTTGAACGTCCTTGTCACTATCATTTCTGGGCACTATATCGCGACACACAACACTAACTATGTCCCTACACTTTACGGCACTTTTTGTATTTATAGACCGGCACCGACCAACAATTGGATCCCACGCCTGGGCCAACTTAAAACCGTCTTCCCTATTGAAATTATTTGGTGTATTTCGAATTTCAATAGCTTCACGTACTAGGCGTATAAATAATTAAAAATGTTATTAATTTAAGTTTAAAATCCTACGAAATAATATTTATCATCGAATGCAATCAATCAGATTCAGTAGTAATCAGTAATCAGATTCCTGCAACGGATACATTTACCACTTTTACCTAAATAACCGTCTGACACCACTCTATCGCAACAAAGTCATTGCCCGCTAATATGATGTTCTTATGCGGAGAAAAGTACAGCAATCAATTTGGCAAGATGCTAATTTTTTTTTAGATGTTAACAGCGATTATGTTTTAGGCGGCTTATATTTTTCTTTAATTTGTCTGACTTTTTGGATTTTGAAGATATAAAAAAGTTGCTAATTATGACGTGATAGGAATTTATTAATGAGCAAAATGATCGTGGTAGCTTGCATGAGTCTATAACGACTACAGCAAACTGCACAATGCGCACTACCTTGAAGTTTCGCACTATGTAAGTCTGTGAGAGATATTATTTCTTTTATCAAACTTATAACCTTTGATTTATGTGTTATATATTATATCCGGTTATAACCGGATATAGCCCTGATGATGCTTTTATAGCGAAACCGGTTGGTTAACCTATAAAAATAAAAAATATATTGTGGAAAGTACAAGTGCTTGTAAATAAATTGTATCAAGAATGGAATTCCACCAAGCACCGACGTTAAGAATTATAGAAACTATTTCTTTTTTACATTTTATGCACAAAACCTTGTGAGCAAACATTAATCTGACTGTATGATAAATAAACTCCAGTCGTTAGTTAGCGTTTGGTGCAGTCTTAAAAAATAAAACCACGTTGAATATATCTACAAAAATTGTATATGTTTACCTGAACCTTCGAGTGTACTAGATGGACATGTCCACTTGACGCTGATAAATAAATGTCATATAGACTTTTATGACATAAAATGAGGAAATGGTGTTTTACGCAATTATATATGTAGAATCAGTTGCCAGCGGCAGTATTCCCAAATCACTTACAAAATTTGAAGAAAAAAGCGTATTTGTTTTTAAGAATTATGTTGTCAATTCTGTGATACTTCTAGTGATGATGATATTTGTATACTACTATGGTTATGTACCCCAACATCACGAAATTGCTCGTTTTGCTTTTCTTATAAAAAAAAGAAATTTCAAAATTTATTTTTAGTCGACATCATCGAGGTGTAATATATGAATATTCAGTATACTAGCAAATTTTCCAACCGCGCGGTTTTATAAGCGGTATAAACCCGCAGTGTGTAAGGTTACCCATTATAAACGTGTGTGATAGTCTGGAGGCTGGACTCAGCGTGGCTGCATTACTAACGGGTCAGCCGAATAACAACCAACCTGAATATTTACACGCAAATTTTTTCAAAACTGGTTACATTTTCTTGCAGATTTTCGTTTGTTCATGATATATAAAGGTAATTTATGCAACTTGTAGCCTACTTTTAAGTATATTATATTAGTTTTCCCCAATATTGGTATCTAGTAATTGATTAAATAATAATTGAAGCACGCAACTACACTCGCATACGAAAGTTACTTTCCAAACAGGAGCTCGTGGATATTTTGTGATAAATTATGTATGTATATGTACTATGTATATGTGTGTTTCTTATTAATTACTAACTGTTGACTTTGGCTTAGTCCAGATAGTGTGCGGGATAACTAAGAACGTGTAAACTGTGTTGATTTTTTAACAGTTTATAAATTGTAAAATTAACTATGTAAAATAAGTATTCTATTTGTCTTAGTTTCATGTGTATCGTATAATTTAATTAAACCCGTACAGTAGAGCTCTTTATCATAGTATTGTATTAACAGTAACTTCTTTTGTCATCAAAAATAACATTTTGGCTAACTGTACGACTTATAAAGTTAATAAATTATGTTTTAAGGCTGCGGCTCTCCATACGGTACATCCCCGTTGGATGGGTCCCTTAGCGACCGCGGCTCTCTGTATGGTCGAGTCGTAAACCTAGTACCTTATGTAAAATTTGTATTCTAACTTGTGATTGGTCAATTTAATGTATTCTTATTGGCTATCAAATTATAGTATCACGAGTTCAGAAATTGTATAAAAAAAAGTAAAAAAGTCTATTATACCTTTCATATGTTACATTCTTTAAAAATAATTCTTCCTACGAAAACAAAAATGTCTCTTGAAGTCTCTTATACTCCCAATTCTCGATTATGGTGATGTATGTTTCCTTGATGCTACAGAATCTCTCCTAAATAAATTGGAGAAGCTCCAAAATTCGTGCATCCGATTTATTTTTAATCTCCGTAAATTTGACCACGTCTCCATGTTTAGAGCTCAACTCAAATGGTTTCCTATACGACTCCGCAGAAATTTACATATTCTATCTATCCTATATAATATTCTGTACAACCCGTCAGCTCCCTCATACCTGCGGGAGCGTTTTAGCTTTCTGCACTCTACTAATTCCCCATGTCGCTCTAACCGTAGCTCTGTACTTCGTTTTCCCGCTTCGCACTCTAGTTGTTATTCTAAATCTTTTACTTTCCAATCAATCAAATTCCCTTCCTACCGTGATTCGTGACAGCCCTTCTTTACCTACTTTTAAGAAAAGATTGAAGGAACATTACTTATCGTTGACACAATAACATACTCATATATTATCCTACTAAGATATTTTAATAATTATAATTCTACCTGTTTTTTTTTTACACACTTTATTAGTATATTTTTATTTATTCGTTCTAAGTATAGCTATAGTTAATTGTTTTGTACACGATGCCTTCCATTTTATTTTCACAGCTTAATTTTTTTTTGGGTTGGCTGGAAGAAATTTCTTTAGTTAGAGATAAGCTCGCCTTTTGTGCATTTTTAACTTCTCGTGTATTTTGTGTATTTTAGTTTTGTGTGCAATAAAGTGTTAAATAAATAAATAAATAAAAAGACGCATTTTTTGTAAATTATGAAAAGTGTACTCCTCTGCTCTGAAATAAAGAAGCTTCAACTAAATGCTCTTTCTCTTCACCAATCCAGCTATAGTACACAGATAGACAGAAAGTTATGGAACTGTGTAAATGAAAGCTTGCCTATAGTTTTTTCTTTTTATAAAAGGGGGGGGGGCATGGGCATGTATGCAAAAGGCCTGCTGATAGTCCCGTAAATAATCATCGTCGACCACGAGCATCTGCAAGGAGTACAATCGTATCACGCAATTGTATGTATTGTTTTGTATCACGAATGAGTTGCCAACTTTCAGGATTGAGTACGCTCTTTTCATGAAGGTTCGTTAGGTCGTCTTAGTTTTGAAAATAACGATAGACAATCTATACCATATTGTCTGACTGATTATACTAGTGAAGCAATCTAAATTTACTAGATTACTTACAGCTGGGCATAGATTCGTCACAACCCTCATCTAATAATCTTACACACAATCTCAAGATCGCTTCATCACCATTATTTTTCCAATAGAATTACATACAAGCATAGATGAGATCTTGTGGAAGTTATACTCCCTATGAAACTGGAACATTACAATGGAGAGTGTTCCGGAACGCAGGATAAATTAGATGGTGTCATTCGGACGAATTGTCAGAAATTTACTGTATAGTGTTTGTGTTCTGTATTTTTTAAAAGACAGTAGCTATTCCGGAGAACTTATAACCATCCGTTCAGTTTGCATTGGAAAAATTAAGATGTGGTTTTGGCTACTTTCCTCGCTGGAAAACGGGACTAAAAATATCCTATGTCCTTCATCTGGTTCGAAGCTACCTCTCCATCAATTCTCAGCCAAATCAGTTCAGTCGTTCTTGAGCTATAAGCAGCGTAACTAACATGACTTTCCTTTATATACATACCCTAACAAAAACTAAAGTTATACGCCAAACTAACGAGCGCGTAAATTTTATTAGAAAGGAGGATAGACTATAATTTCTTTAAGATATTATAAAGCTGGAGTGTTTGTTTGTTTGAACATTTAGAACTAGTCTAGTAGTAGTAGTTCAATCTCTAGAACTACTAGTTGTATTTGATAAAACATTTCAGCATTAGGTTACCCATTTCTTAAGATGGACATCCACATCTACATAGTATCCCGCTTGACCACAAAGAGCGGGTAATACCGCTTAAAAACTGCTGTAGTGGTGTCTAAATGGTCTAAAATTGTATCAAGAACTGTGGACTACCGACATTGATCAATGGCTGTTGCTACCGACGGACGGTACAAAATAAAAGATGACGAGCCTACCGTCGCAAACCTGACCACTCTGACCTGTGACTCACGCACACATCCACATCGCGTAACCCATTCAGGTCACATAACGCACACATTTACCGTTTCACCTTGTTTAGAAATTGATGTACCTGAGATTTATACAAAATAAACATTTTAACTAAATTTAAAATAAGAAAGTCCTCGAATCGAATGTGACTTTCAAAAGGGAGTTTCTCAACTCAAATGCATGTTTTTATGTGTGTTAGAACTCTTTACCAGTTGAATCAATTCTGATGATCCTTTTTATGTTTAAAACAGTGATTTGTCATGTAATGTTGTTGAACTTGTCTTGGAAATACGAGTATATGCGTTATTATTCTCGTTTACTTAGATTGATAGGTTGCAGTTTTTGAATGTGACAAAAAGGGGTAAGTAAAAAAATCTATATTAAGTGTATATTATAAGCTCTTTTTACTAAATAATTTATTCAACACGGAAACTTTCTATAATTTTAGTAATGAAAAGAAGGACGAATGGATTTTTTGGATTAAACTGGTCCAGACAGCAATCTCTTTCCGACAAATCCCTTCCTCTGTTATGGTATGGTTAACAACGGTACAAAACATTAGGACATCCATAACCATTTGGACTATACCACCTACTTAACATTCAGCCTTTGTCCATGTTTCAAATTCCAGATAATTAAATTCCGCAATTTATCTTTTCCTTGTGCTTTTAAAGTGAACGAACTATAAATATTCAAATATCTCCAAAAACTTTCGCATTATTATTAATAGGATAATATTAAAAATTCGATTGCTTTAATAGAGTTACTATTACTAAAGCTGATTGGATAAAAAGTAGACATTTCGGTCTGTGGCACCATTACAAGGATGATAAATGTTCGCCTGAGTCATCCTGCTCAGAAACGCAGGTAAAAACCTGATCAGGTTTTTTCGTTGGCTTCCAAAATAGTGTAGGGAGGTGTTCATTTATTTTATCGATGTTTTTTTTTAATTATCTATTAAAATAAAATATAAACTTCTCTTTGATAGGCATATGCTAATAACATGAATCTTTCTCTTAGGCAAAAGGATCAGTCCCAAATCCATTGATTATCCGCGAGGCTCAGGTTCGATACTTGGCAGGCACGAAAACTATGTACCTATCTGAATTACCAGTTTCTATTAAATTTGTTTGGATACACAAATTGAATCTAACCTTTAATAAAGCAAATTATATGTTTGTGTTATGGGTATTAGTCAACGATACAAATAAATAGACATATTTAAATAGATACTAGAATCAATAAATAAAAAAAAACAAAAGAAAATCAACCGCGAGACTCGAGGCCGGTTCTCGACGGGAGCAAGCATTTGTGTGATGACCATTTAGATGTCTATATTTCCGGGTCTGTGTGTTTATTCAAATTATTCTAGTATCCATTTAAGTATTTCTATATTATATTAGATTTGTTGTATAATACCCATTACACAAGCATACTAATTTGCTTACTCTGTTTGGGGTTACATTCAATTTGTGTAACTTGTCCAGGAATATTTATTTATTATGTATCCTTATCTTGATTTTGAAGAGATTTTATTATTTACATTTATATATTGATATCTACCGAGGAATCACAATCAGAAAAAAACTTCATTCACGTGAACTAGACAAGTTGTACTTGTGTGCATCGACATTTTTTAAAACTACCACCGGATCGGAATCGCGGACATACACTGAGACGATCCGGCAAAAGACAAAAATAGAAAAAGTTACAGTTTAACGTCAGCGTGCAAAAGCCGTGAGTTGGGTTAGAATGTACCTGATTGGATCATTATATACACAATGGATTACAAATCAAATTGTAGTTACTGAAGACGTGACTTAGGTTTAAACTAAACTGCTGATGTGTCTGCTATTGTTCCATGCTAATCTAACACGTAGACAGATATTGCAAAGTTATTTAATATATACAGCTGGGTGTCTTTTAGGTACGAATTTGCTTTGTCAAGAATCTTTGAAAGTTCTGGAAGGCACACAAACGACGACGACGAATCTTCCCGATGACAAAAAATACACATTTATCTTTAGACACTAAATGATAATGGTCCGTTGCCATTTGCCAAAATTACCAGCTCTTCATACCGTAACATGTCTCTGACAAACCCAGACTTTATGAATGAATTCTTAAAAGAAGTGGTAGCAATTCTGAGAAGTAGTCGCAAAACGTTGGTAGTGAGACAAAACGTTCGCTTGAATCCCTCATGAGAAATTCCGAGGATTTAGAAGCCTAATAGTTTACGTCCTTAGAATCGTATTTAATAAATACAAATGAATAAACCGCACTTTTAAAATCGGACAAACACACCAGGCAATAAAGTAATGCGATATCTCTCACACACTATTATCTATGGTCTCGGTCCTTCATGGATTTTATAACAACATTGATAGCTAGTGCTGTTTTAGAAAACTTATTGCTATATAACCTAACAGAAACTTTCAAAGAACAAACCTGTATTCACTAGCCATTACGGTGACGTGTCTGATTAACATGTTTCCAGAGACACATTAAACATTCACAATATTAATATTTGATGCGTTTGCGTATGATTGAGTATCTTACTCATCTTGTTTTCGGTGGAAGATCAAGATATTAAATAGGTTTTTTGCCGCCATCGTTAATAAAGATGGTCGTAATTTTTTCATTTTTATTGAATTTCGTGTTTATATTGAGTGGAATTTGTTAATTTAGGTGGGAATTAGATCAATTTTGTTCAGTGAAAGTGCACAAATGAAATGGTCATGAAGAAAT
>NJDC01001360.1:236558-327662 GCA_002245475.1 Calephelis virginiensis
TAAAATATATATATATATAGGTGGAGTAAATATTTCGGTCTTAAACTTAATCCAATCAAGACTCAGGTTATTATTATTGGTAGCCCCGGCCTTATTAACAAGATAAATTGGTCTAGTGTACCCCCTGTTAAATTAAATAATGTTATTATCCCATATAGTAATTACGTTAAGAATCTAGGTGTATTTATCGATAATAATCTTTCTTGGACTAAGCAACTACAGGAGGTCAGTAGGAAAACTTTTTGTGCTTGAAATTCGTTGAAACGTCTTCGCTTTTTGCTCCCGATTCCTACCAAGATTATGCATGCTGATTCCCTGCTACTTCTAATCTTAGATTATGTCTCTCTCTGTCTCTTCTGTACTCTATTCTCTTTAATCTATTTTCGTCTATTTATTTAAAGGAGAGATTTAAGTTCTGTAACAGTGAGGTAAAATTCATCAGGTCCAATGATATTTATACTCTTCAAGTTCCCTCTCGTAACACTTGTTACTATAGCCGTTCTTTTACCTCGCAAGCAGTGAGGCTTTGGAATTCTCTTCCCGTAGATATCAGGAGAGCTCCAAATATTAACATTTTTACAAGTATGTTAAAGCGTCACTTTCTACGTTCGCTGTGATTAATACTTTTACTGATTGTTCTAAATTCTAATACCTATAATTAAAACAGGCTTCTGCTTTTAGGATGATTTATTTTGTATATTAATAGATGCATTTTTATATTTTTAAGAGCACCATTACACAATATTCTGCTAAATCCTGTTCCTTACTTAAGAGTTGCCTGGAAGAGATCGCTGACTTGGCGATAAGGCCGCCTTTGTGTATCTTATAATTTAAGCTTTATTTGATTTGTATTTGTAATTTCTCTGTATTTGGTGCACAATAAAGAGTTATTGTATTATATTGTATTGTATCATCTATTCCCTCGCTGCCAATTCAAACTGCTAATTTCCTTGACGAGTTTGAGTAACGAAGCCGCCGCTTTACTCAAGACCCTGACCTGACATGACTTTGTACATAGTGATTTATAACTGTTTATTTAACTAACTAACTTGACATTGGCAAAGTAGTCGTGAAAAACGATTGAAAGCGATATTTATAAAAAAAGAAGAAGAGTATCTGTAATTATTATTTTTACTTAGAAACACTTCCCGCTATGAATAGAAACGTCACGTGTCCGTTTTTTATTCTCCACGACTACACATAGTATCCTGGCTTCCCCCACTATATATCACTCTTCCTAACTATCTGCACCCTCATAAATTATATGATAATATTCTTGAAAAACAAACAAACTGATAAATAACAAATACCCCTGGACAAATTGCACAAATGAATCTAATCCCAAAGTAAGCAAATTATATGCTTGTGCTATGGATGTCAGCCAACGATACTTTTATCTTTACGCCCCCATCCGCAAAAGACATTGGCAGAAGCACAACAAGGGCACACACAACTAACCGAATATACTAAATCCCTCAATGTGATAGGTAGCAAGCCTGTCGCCAACGGGACATATCGTTGCCCGGGATTGAATAGGTGCCCCTATTCAATCCCGGGCAACGTTATTTCATTAGAAAATTAAAATATACACTTTCTAATTTTTTTTCTTCGACCCAGGGACCAAACCGGGACCTCCAAAAGTCAAGTCCGACGCCGGACCGCTAGACCATAGAAGCGATACTAGTACACAGAAATACTTAAATAGATGCTAGAATTATAAAACCCAGACTAAGAAATAGAACCATTGATTCTCATCATTGCTTGCCTCCGCCTTGAATCGAACTCGCGCCTCGCGTATGTTCAATGGAGGAAGTTGTTTACACTAACCCCGCAGCCAACAAGGCGGCCAATAAATACTATGTCTCATTTTAATCACACTAATATGTTGTGAAAGTTCCTTTGTGTGGATGTTTGTCCGTCAATCACGCAAAAACTACTGAACGGATTTTGATGAAATTTGGTATACAGACAGGGTATGAGCTGACTTTGGTGATAAAATCATTTGT
This sequence comes from Calephelis virginiensis, assembly GCA_002245475.1. Lineage (NCBI taxonomy): Eukaryota > Metazoa > Arthropoda > Insecta > Lepidoptera > Riodinidae > Calephelis > Calephelis virginiensis. The sequence goes on from NJDC01001360.1 coordinate 238,565, forward strand.
ATCTCGATTAAATGCTCTCTTGGAAAATCAACGCTGGCGAAGCCGCGGGCGAAAAGCTAGTATAGATATAAGTATGAACAATACAGCAACAAAAAATTGCGACGATCGTACGTGCTATAGAATCATCTTTTGTGTTTAAATATTGTAATATTGAAATATTAATTCGAGGCGTGACAGTAAACGTCAAATCTAGTGATTAATAAACTATTATCATATCTAGTTACAAGAGTATTGTATTAATTAAATGACGTATTGCGACAAGCTCCATTATGGTAATGGATCGAATTGTCATTACATCGCAATTTACGATCGCATTCATGAATATATTTTACAATTTCCATAAAATAAACAGGTTAACTTTTTATAAATCCAGCATATCGAATTAGATACTGATGCATCTATATCCGAGATCTTATGGCACCTTTGTAATACTACTGGCAACTGGATAATGACGCTGAATTGATTGGCAGCAGGTGTTGTTTAAAGCAAGAATCTCTCAGTTAACTCTGAGGTTTTTTGCTAATTTTATAAAGATTTTTAATTTTTCGCACATTGTTATTATTGTTGCCTTTTTATACTTTTAAGAACTAGCGTCCTACTCCGGCTTCGCACGGCTATGAAATATACATATAAACCTTCCTCTTCAATCACTTTACATATTTAAAAACCGCATCAAAATCCGTTGCGTAGTTATTAAAGATTTAAGCATACAAAGGGACATAGGGACAGAGGAAACGACTTTGTTTTATACCATGTAGTAATAATCATAGATATAATCATATAAACGAAATAAAAATATATTTGCAGATTATGTACCTTAACAAGTTGTTAAGGAATATTTAATCAAATCAACATATTTTAATACACTGTGGTATGCAAATATTATAATAGCTAATAAAATCAGTTGTTTACATTAACAATTATTACAGATCTTCATTCACCGGTATTGTTATTAATATTGTGGTTAGACCAATTTTAAAGAACTTGTTATTAATTGGAAAAAGTGGCGACTACAAATTAGTTGCACAATTAAATATTGACCTTAATCATTATAACATTATTTTTTTGTGTGGACGAACTGCTAGCTACACTTCACACGTAACGTTCAAAGTTATGCTCGGGTAGTTCTTAGTGACTTGACTTCGCGGTTTTGTCCATGAAAATATGTTGCATAATTAAGGCGCAGTAAAACTGTTAAAAAACCGATTTACATTTTAATAAGTAAGCCATCAATACTGTGTACCTACAATAATTAAATACTTACCTTAATTCTCTGAGATTCTACCATCAGGTCCAGATTTGGTGACAATGTGGTCCTCGAAAGTACGCTTTTCCAATAAAAAATCAAAATCAGTTCAAGGATGAAGGAGAAATTGATTAACATAATGATTTAAAAAATATAGGAGTCGCACATATAACCTGTTCGTTTTTCGGAGGCGGCTAATAAATGGCAAAATTTATTGTAAGCACGCCTAGACCTATTCTTTTAAATGTTGTTATCATACTTACTCTTTAAAAGTTTGCTATTGTTACATATGTATTGATTAGAGGGACAAGATTAGTAAATTCAAAAATTATCGACATCGAAATTCGAACATCACTACAAGTGCGTAACCGTGGTAGTCGAATCTACTCGTAACAGGTCGTCTTCTATCTCTCTCCCACTGGTGCTTTATCACATGTCCCTGTCTCCGTGGGTGTATTCCAAATAATCGGATAGATTAGGCGAAAAGGTGGGAACGTTGTGATAGGGCACTTAATTGTATGCTTATTGTTGATGGGAATTTAGACTCCAGTATCATCAGGGTACAGTTGGCTACATATTGTATTATACATATTTTATTATTCTCGTTGTTTTATGCACGTCAGTGGCCCTGAGTATCCGCGAGTTTGGTCTTCTAGAGGAACAGTTATTTATAAGACACACAAATATCTAGAATTCAGGATTCTATTTCCTGGTGGTAACCGTGTAGGTATAAGTTACTGGGTGTACTAGTATCGTTGACTAACACGTTACATGATTTGCTTACTTACATACATACAAATCTTCACGCCAAGGCAGAGAGTTTACGGGTTATGCAGAGAGTATCGAGTGCCAAATCTCACGGTCCTTGCAGACCTGCCTTTCCACATTCATTACTCTTTTCATACAAACACGCCGGTTTCGGAGACTCTTGTCACCACCTTCTGATAACACCCGAGATTTCTGATAAAATGTCAACCTAGGTCTCCTCGGGTACCTACATCCATCCACATTCGCATTATATATGTGCTTTGTCAATCTTTCATCTGTCATTCTTTCTACATGACATTATTTGCTTATTTTGAGCACGTCAGTAGGTATTGCCTATTTTTTATTCCGTGATTTGTGGTTAGATATATTTAATGATGTCTCTGTGATCAATAGGCTGAAAACCGGTAGTGATCATCGGATGGTAAGAGGCACATTGAATATCAACACAAGGGCTGAACGGTCACGGCTGATGAAGTCTACGCACCATCTAACCCCAGTCCAAAGCAAAAATCCCGAAAACTTTCAGCTCGAACTTCAAAATCGCTTCGAATGCCTGGCAGAATGCGAATCAACGGACGATTTGAATAATGGGTTTGTGCAAGCTGTCCAAGAGGCCGGGTCGAAATTCTTTAAGACCCGAAGCAAGAAAAGAACTGGAAAGCTCTCAGACCTTGCTCTCAAACTCATGGGCGAACGGAATGAAATGCGGTAGCAGTCTTCGGTTGACCTGCAAAAGCACAGGGAGCTAGACAGACAAGTCTCCAAGGCGTTGCGGACAGACGTGCGCACCTTTAATACGTCTTGTATTAAAGAGGCTATCGAGCGTGATCGGGGCTCCAAGGTGTTCGCTAGGGATTTGTCTGTTGGCCAGACCCAATTGATAAAACTTAAGACCGAAAAGGCACCATAATTTCATGTACAGCTGAAATTTTGAGAGGAGTTGAGAAGTTCTATGGACAGCTGTACAATTCATTACGACCCGTTGATAGTTTGGCTAAAGACCCTAGAGCCAAACTCACACAAAATTACACCGAAGACATCCCGGACGTCAGCCTGTACGAGATTCGGATGGCCCTAAAACAACTGAAGAACAATAAGGCGCCTGGGGACGATGGAATATCTGCTGAGCTACTGATAGCGGGTGGAATGCCAGTACTCAAGGTCCTCCAGAAGCTATTTATTTCCGTCATCCTTGAAGGCAATGTTCCAGAAGCGTGGACCAGAGGTGTGGTGGTTCTCTTTTTCAAGAAAGGTGACAAAACCTTATTGAAAAATTATAGACCATCACTTCGCAGGTTAGACGATTTCCAACCTCCAGAACAAGTTCAGAAAATCGGTTCAGCACTTTTGCGTGAAGGAGTAACAAACAAACAAACACACAAATTTTCTCATTTGTAATATTAATAGGATTTGGATGTCTAAACTTTTCACAATTTCAGGCAATAGGCCTGGTTGCCGGGTAGTTTGTTTCGCCCTTTCTTCTCCTGACTGGCTAGGCTTGGAAACGGTGGTAGTGTACAGTAGATAGGATTTAAATAAATCTACCTCTTCAATTATTTGTATTAAATATTGTGAAGCTAATTAAACATAGGAATAAAATATTTATTAAAAAAATAAGTGCTGCGATTTAAATATTAAAATTCATACAAATATTTCATTTCTTTCAATTTAATTAAATATTTGGAACGATGTTCTATAGTATGTTGGTATGTTTAAATATCTTTGTAACAACTTTTTAACACACCAATTCCTCAAATAAATAAATTTTATTTCAATATATTTTTAACGTTGTCTTTTATGCTTACGACCAATGTTAATAATGTATCTCAATCTAATGGATTTCAAGCAATCTAGATAGCTGCGTATCCGCCGGCCTATCCTATACTTCATTCCCATATTTATCCTGTGCACAGATATATTATTGGCAAGCGATAACATAAAAATGGATCAAAATATCAATCTTGGACAGCGAGTTTTGGATTAGGATTGATTATTAATATTGGCCGTTAGTCAACAATAAACTTTTTTAAGAAGTCCACATTACCTAAAAACCTTGGAATTCAAAAGAAAACCTTCATCATGCGAGGTTTCTATGTGATTCAGGAGTTTACATTGATATGATCAGATACAATGCTAACGCCAAGGACTTCTATGATACTGAATTTTAACTTAGTGCTGTGATCTTATAATTGTTGAGGTGTCAGAGGACCCTTATTTGAGACAACGTTTGCAACCATTTGAGCAAGTTTACAAAAACAGGGGCCAGTTTCTGTATATTCAACTAGCTGTCCCGGCGAACTTCGTTCCACTCGTTCAGTTTGTATGAGGAAAATTAAAATGTTATTTTTCCTACTTGTATCGCAGATAAAAACTATCCTTTGTCCTTTTTCTGGTTCTTTTTCAATAATTTTTAGTTAAATCGGTTTAGCCGTTCTTGAGTTAGAAATAGTGTAACTAACGCGACTTTCTTTTATATTTTCACATTGTGGAACTTGTATATTACTACATAGTAAAGAACAAAGTCGCTTCCTCTGTCCCTATGTCTCTTTGTATGCTTAAATCTTTAAAAGTATGCAAAGGATTTTGATAAGGTTTTTTTAGGTGATGGAAGAGGAATGTTCATAATATGTATATTATATACCCATTCAAAGCCGGGGTGGGCCGCTAGTTGTGTATATACAGTGTATTCAGCTAACCTTGGCTGTGCTAACCTACCCCTACGGGGATACAGGCGTAAAGATACTTTTATGTAATATTATATAATATAACATGTTTATGCAAGAACTAATGTCGGGCAGTGTACAAGTATCTCTTGATTGTAATGAGCGAGGGATGTATCAAATGTCGATAAAGCACAGAGATGTCGATACCTGGGTAGATACACAAGATAGATACAATGCAATCAGTTTCTTTTCTTTTCAATGACCAAAAAGTCAAATCATACTGTCAATGTCAAGTTATTTATGCAATGGTCATTAATGTGTTACAGTTTTTTTTTTGTAATAAGGTATTGGTCAAACAGGTAAACGTCCAAAAAAACTATCCCATGGTTTGGCATAGTTTTTTTTTTTCTTCATGGGATAAGAAAAGCAAATAAGCACACAACTCTCATGATGGTAAGAGATATCCGTCGCGTGTAGACATCATAGATGTTACGGGTGCGTTGCTGTCTTATGTCTGGGTTTTAGTTAACGTAAGCAAGTTTATCGGCTTTCCCAAAGACACGAAATACGACAGTGGCGAGTTCCTTGTGGCTACAGGAGTGGGTATAGCGGGATCACTAAATCAGGAAACTGGTATTTTTCTTTTGTTTTTTTTATGGCATTAGTCCACCGAAAAGCACATGGCTCTCTTGATGACAGGAGATAACCGTGGAGTTATGACAGCAACAGATGTTATAGGTCGATATGCTGTGTGGCCGGGGTTAAGTTGTGCAAGTTTACCGGCTAACCTACCTTTCGGACCGAAACATGAAATTGTTTTTATGGAGGCAGGAATAGATAAGGTGGAGGTTCGCTACCAGTTCGAGTTGGTGAAGGACCTATTTAACATGTGCTCGCTTCGCCCATTTGTCTAGCAGGAAGATAAAATTAATTGAAAATTATTTATCAGCGGAACATGTGTGTTACTAAGGTGTTACAATTTTTTTTATGATATTGAAAGTCAAACAAGTAGACGGATTTCCTGATGGTAATTCATGCCGTGTAGAGTACCCAAAGGTGGTAATCGTGTGTTGCCAACCTGAGGCCGGGACGTCAGGCCTTCAGCAAAAGTAAGTTTACCGGCTACCTTATCCTCCGAACCGAAACATGCCAACGGCAAGCTCTGACGTTACATTGGCGGCAGCAATAGGTTAGGCGGTGGTATCAACCCGGGCTAGTCGCTGCGAAACTCGACCACCTAGTGAAAAAAATATATTTAAGTATACCAACATATTCTATACTTAACGTTTTGGTGTAAAAATCTATATTTAAAAAAGAAAGTTGTGTTATTTACACTATTTATAAGTCAAGAACGGCTCAACCGATTTGGCTAAAAATGAACGGGGAGGTAGCTTAGGAACGGAAGAAAGACATAAGATACTTTTTTTCCCGTTTGACTGCAAGTAAACTAGGAAAAACATTTTTTTTCCACACAAAGTGAACAAGTGGAACGAATTTTGCCGGAACAGCTAGTTTTTTTTTATGATATTGGAAGGCAAACAAGCAGACGGATTTTCTGATGGAAAGAAATTCACGCCGCCTAGAGACACCAAAGGTGGTAATGGTGCGTTGCCAACCTGAGGCCGGGATGTTAGGCCTCGAGCAAAAGTAAGTTTACCGGCTACCTTACCCTCCAAACCGGAACACGTCATGACGTTATGGTGGCAGGAATAGGTAAGGCGGTGGTACCAATCCGGGTGAGTCGCTGCGAAACTCTACTACCTAGTCAGATGTCACGGTAGTATTTTAATATTTATAAAACAAATGTTATTTAATTTCATTACTTATATATAAGCAGTTTCATTATATATTACCAATTATTTTAAAATTATAAAAACATATAACCCCATCTACCGTAAACTACTACCGATTCCAACCATAGCCAGACAGGAGAAGAAACGCTCAAACAAACTCCTCGACAACCAGAACCTTAACCTGTCTGTCTTGTACTACCTGTTGCCAAAACTAGACAGACAAGAAAAGCAAGAAACAAACTCCTTGGCAACCGAGATATCTTTAATTATATTTGGTTAATAATATTTTTTACAAATATTTAACTACAAGTGCTTTTCTGCATAACACTATACCTTCTTAAACGAGGGCACTAGAGGAAAAAAACTGCGTACGTGGAATTACTCAGTAATTACGGACGATGGGTTTGTCACATCCCAACGCCACAAACTATTCTACCATCTTATCTGACTGATAACTACATAACATATTTGTTATCTACATAAGCGAGGAACCTAAGAAATATTCGTAGGTAGTGCATAACATATTTTTTTATCGATCACTAATATGTAACAACTTCAATCACTATATCTTTTTTAATAGATAATCCGTATACATCATAACCGTGCGAAGCCGGGGCGGTCCGCTAGTTAAACATAAAATAACAACATGAAATATACTTGGAAATCATACCCTTCTATTTGTAATCAAATAAAAGGCCAGTGAATAGTTAACTTATCATGCCAATTACGTAATAGGAACGTGAGGTTAATTAACAACAATTGGGATTAAGTTTGTCTTCGCCGGCCGTCACATGATCTGCAGTGTCAGGTTCTAAGATGGACATACGACTGGAATTACCATTGTAAACTAAACTGGTACTAATATGTATACTTTTCGATGTCGACACTTGATATATTTGATTTGATGTTTCAGGTTGTAAAATTTATATTAAATTAGTTAAATCAATGGGTTTCATTTAATTTAGTTTTCTATCTTTAATTGCAAAACCCTGACCAGTCTTCAAGCCAGGAGATTACATAGTCAAGGGTCGATCTTGAGTCGGGTGAAGTTGTAAAAACCGTAAAGTTAGCAACACAAAAAATCGACCTATCTAAAGCCGTGCCCAGGATTCGCCATTGCATGGTGCTTGAAAAAGAGAAACTGAGAAGGTTTTTTTATGTGTATTATAAAGAGTTAAACAAAATTAATTGTGGAAAAAGCAAAAAAAGTAATTTTCTTGTGGATTTGTTTTAGTTGTGGAAAAAATTGCCTCTGTGGTCTAGTGGTTCAGTTGTTGGACTTGACTGCATGAGGTTCCGGGTTCGAATCACGGGTCGGGCAACAAAAAGAAAATTTGTTTTTTTTCAATTTTCTAATGAAAAAAGTTCTTGTCACCTATCACATTTAGTTAGTGTCAGTTAGTGTCTTCGGCTATTCGTGGGTGCCCTGGTTGTGCCTCTGCCTACATGGGCGTGAAGATGAATTGTGGAAAAGTCTAATTTTTCGACAATGCGTAACACTTACTACCATTTCGTACTATCTTTGATGTTATTTGATAAATTTCTAGACGATCATGACGAAAAATTATTATTTGTTAAACGTAAATGTCACTATAAATTAATAATATTCCGCAACATTACAACTTGTAAACCTTAAAGAAACGACCTTACTTAAAGGTTGGCAACGCATCTGTGATACTTCTGGTTTTGTAGCTGGAGGCGAAGATTACTTTCCAGTAGGTGAACTTGCTCGAATGCTTTCTTTCACATAAAAATATTTTAATTAATACATAATATTTCCAAATAACTAATATCAAACACATCTCTAATATGTTAGGTATAATGAAATGAGAATGAATGTTTTTTTTGCAGTGTATTTGCAAGAAAAGAAGTAATTTCTAAATTCTAAAAGTATTTATAATAAGTATTTACAAAACGAATCAATTTTGAAAACTCTTTTTTTCTCGACTTAATGCTGCGTTCTAATTACTGGGGGAATTTATCACTACCTCTGTATATAGGTGACGTAGATCTTTATGCTTATCATAAAAAAAATATTATACAACCAAAGAGTAAAGTATACATAACAGTAAATCCACAAAAGGAATATACAACTTAAGTCATCGCTGATGTAAAATAAGCCTTTATTTTGCTAATTCCGCGTAAGCAGTGTAACCGTTGTGGCAAACAATCCTCCAAACGACACAGAATGTGACAAACCTAACTGACGTTCCCACCACCCACCTCCGCGACCAGAACACGAATATAGGAAGAGCGAGCGAGAGAGAATATAAATAGTCACGTTCTTTACATGTGACAACCCTACCTAAAGTTCCCACTTTAGGTAGGGTTGTTTTGCGATTGCCACACAAAAACACTTGTGATTTGGTGTTCTCTGTGGTGAGTGCTTCGACAAAGTTGGCGAAGGACGTGACAAGTGTTTTTGTTTCCCGTTTTCGAACTCTATTTGTGATCTGTAGGGTTACTCTTGAATCTCGATATCATGCGAATTGGAAATTGGAATCGTATATGTCACTTTAGGTACTTTTGAACACAGTATAAGGGCATTATTAACATTTAGTTACAAATAAATTCAACGAATAGGATAAAATAATTTACTATTTACTATTAAATAAATGTCAATAATTCGCCACAATTGTGTTCAGGAGTACCTAAAATGACATATTCGATTCCAATTTCCAATAATGCATGAATCGAGTGTCGAGAGTAACCCTTCTGGTCGCGGAGGTGGTAGGTCGGAATCGGCTCCAACGATATTCATGAAATTTAGTAAATAGGGGTGCTTAGGGGACGATATATCGATCTAGCTAGAAATCATTTAAAAAAAATACCGAGCAAAGCTCGGCCATCCAAATATTGTTTATTAATAAGACAGTAATTTATTAATAAGAGAATTTATTAATAAAGTTTGTGAGTTTAGGGCTTGCAGAGTTAGTGTGTAGAGTTAGAATCTTGACTTACGTAACATCTGACAGAGCGAACTTCCCATCTTATTGACAATGAGAGACTTATGTAAACTTTGCAACACATTAACGTAAAATATTTTTGATGGGATTATAATAATATTTAAACTTTATGGTGAAGTCCCTTATAACTGATTAAACTCTTTCTTTAGGTTTTGACCTTCACGTTAGTATTTTGCCGTTAGTCAAGTAGAAATTTGCATCAAATTTTATATTAATTTTAATCAATTATAATTAATAAGTCGTCAGTATGTCATGTCAGGCTCTTGGGTAAAGCGGTGGCTTCATTACTCAAGCTCATGTAATGAGATTTGGCGGCAACGATGTAATACATGATACGCTACTTTCATCATGATTATTTCATTTGTGCACTTTTACTGAACAAAATGGTACAATTTTTAATTATTTATACGGGATACTCACGATCTCTTTTTATTTTATTTGTCGATATTTCGGCCTAGTTGCATAGGCCGTGGTCACGACGGGACTGCGGCGGCGAGCTGTAACTTTTGACAGGAGGATCTACTGACAGATGAGCCTGTCAACCCTCCGTCTAATTCTTCTTTTTTGAACGTCCTTGTCACTATCATTTCTGGGCATTAAGTTTAAAATCCTATAAAATGGTACAAAATGCCACCAAAGTTGACTAATTTAACTCAATATCAACACGAAATTCAATAGTTATGAAAAGACTACTATCATCTTTCCTCACGATGGCGCCAAAACCCCTGATAAAACTCTAACTGTTCGCATTACGATAACAATGACGTCGCCAACATAACAATGCTTGTGGCCAATTGAATCGAATTAGAAATTCTGGGATTTAATTGGTCGGGTCGTTTTTAGGTTGACGATGTTTTTTCCTCATTTTTCTTATGTCGCTGACAGAAAAATGATGTGTCAGTTTACTACTGTTTCAGATTATTAATTCAGCATGTATAGGAAGTTGTAGAACCTAACTATATTACATATCATGTAATACGTTTTTAAAATAAATTGATTTATGTGTCGTCATTATCTGTGACGGAGCTAGCACAATAGGCTTGGAACCTCTGTCTTAGGTTGGCAATGCTCCAACTTTTAGTGTATGTTCACTTTTTGGTATCTATAGCCATTCTGATCTTTTAATTTCTAAAAGGCAACGTAGCAACAAATACTACCACAAGTTAATTCTATTTTTAAGATTACGAAAGAATAATGAGATGGTTTTCCTGATGGTAAAAGGTCAGCACCTGGATATTACTGGTGACCTATATTTTGGCCTAGATCTTAGCTAGTGGCTAGTATACCGACTATTCTTAAATCGAGATTGAAATCCAACAGTGGCAAGCAATGACGCTATGGCGACAGAAATAGCAAGTGTAAAATCGGGGCGAGCTGCTGCGTAGTACTCTTACAACCAGTAGAGTCTTATTTCTTATGACGAACGACTTGTATATCAGTAAGAAGATACAGTAATCAATACCAATTACAAATAAAGTGGAAGTAATTATTCCCTGTCTAGAAGATGGGTCGTATTGCGCAGTGGGCGGGCAAGGCCGAAGTAATTGCGAGCGTCCTGCGGGACCCTAGCTCTATTAGCTGGTGACAGGAGAACGTGATATCCTATGTAATTTACACATGTTATCTAATATTTTTATATCACGCGTATTTCCTGTTGCTAAGAAATACTTGTCAAGTACCTAGGATGAACGATTGAAAGATTTTTGCCAATATAAAACCAGCGTAAATTTTTAGAAGCTTTCGCATTGGTAACTGATTGTTTGCAATATAGATATCCGTGTGTAGTCGAGTGGATAGCGTACACGCCTAACTACACAGACCAACCGCGAGGCTCGGGTTCGATTCTCCACGGGTGCAGGCATTTGTGAATGAACATTGAGATGTCTGCATTTCCGGGTCTGGGTGTTTATTAAATTTATTCTGGTATATACGAGTATTTAAGTATTGATATGTATAGAATCTTTGACTAACACCCATAACACAAGCATATATTTTTCTTTACCTTGGGGTTAGGTTCAATTTGTATAATTTGTAAAAAAAATATTGATCGGACAACTCAGAAATACGACTTTCAAAAAATGAGGGGATTACATGTTCGACTTCGTCATTTTATGTATAAATGCTCCGTCGTTTCTGAACCAATATTCAAGTTATTTTTATGTTCGAAAAAGCGTGCTTTAGAAGAAGACCCAGTGACACCAAGTCTGGATCTGATGATTACTCACATAGAAATCGAGTAAAGTACCCAATTTTTAACAGACTCACAAAAAGGAGGAGGTTATGAATTCGACTTTATGTTTTTTTGTATGTTTTTTTCTTGATAACTCGGCCAATAACCAATTGATTTTGATGGTTCTTTTCTAGAAAAATATAATTTTTATTACGATCCGACTAGTGATTTTGAATTATATTTAACTAGCTGCTACCTGCGGCTTCGCCCGCGTTTTCACAGAAACCCGGTGTGCGATCGGGATTAAAAATAGCCTATATGTTAATCCAGGTCACAATCTATCTGTCTTCCAAATTTCAGACAAATCCGTTCAGCCATTCGAGCGTGAAAGAGTAACAAACATCCATACATCCATACTTACAAACTTTCGCATTTATAATATTAATAGGATAGGATATAGCATACTTTTTCACTTATTATCAATGATGAGGTCGTTAAGTGTATGTATACATTAAAAGGTTTAACTCAAAACTACTAGCAGGATGTTGATAAAATTTATGTGGAACCATGTCGGTACTATTTGGTATCTATAAAAAAAGAATTATCAAACCATAACGTGGTACCCAATTAAATAGTTGGAGTCGGTTTTGGCAGTCTACTATTAATTATTTTATTACATATTTTTAATCAAGACACATGCGTTTTTTTTAATCAAAGTTGGATTTCGATTCCTGACGAGGGCAATTAGCATATACATTTCTGAGTCTCGGTTCTTAAGTTTCACTATTTTTTTGTTTTTTTTTGCGGATTGTTATCAGAATTATAGGTAAATGTTTATACCATAACTTAGGTTTCGTTGAAAAAGAGCAATCTGTATGTTGGTTCTTTAACATATTTTAATTATGGATTCTTTATTGTACGCTATTAGTACAAACATACTAGACATAAAACAAAACTTTTCAAACTATATGTGTAAATGGTGTCCTTATCGCTATAAGCCATCGCCAGACAACCAGGAAAGACAGGACATTAAAAAATTGCCAAATAAAATTTAAGGTAGGAACAAAATAACTGCCGATTTAAATATATAAAATATAATATAATTTAAGCCCAGACTAACAATTTAAGTTATATATCTAAATATACCTACCTATAAAAAACAATGCCACTTTTCGTTGTAATTTTATAACTCAAGAACGGGCTCACCTATCCAAACCAAATGTTTAGGCTTTGTTTGGTTTATGTGAATTTTGCATAAAATTGGTCCAGCGGTTCTTCATTTATCATTTTTTTTTAAACGAATGAATTCAATAAATGGCGGATCATTTTGTTAATGGGTATTTTTCAGTCAAATTGAAACTTTTTTCAGATGGGGATTGTGCTGTCGTATTGAACTTTTTCAGTTTTTTTTCTTTTTTTGTTTTGTTGCGTTATGTCATTCATGCGGTTATATACGAAGCGAAGCACGTACTACCGCTAGTTAACAATATAAGAATGTTGCATTGCTTATGAATGTTACATTACAAAATAACTAACGCATGATTTAATAAAACGAACACAGTCCCCAGTGTGTAACACCGATAGCTCTGGGCCATCTTATCAAAAGGGTCATTCCAATTAAACGTTTGCGTTAACGGTGCGCTTGCACAACGCATTCCACAATCATTGACAAGGAACCGCTGGACATCTGACATATTTGGACCACATACCGGGAAGGTTGTCAAGCGAAACAATAGGTGATGATTTGTCTAATAGATCCTTGGCCGTTATTTTGGCCTTGGGGTTAGCATTAACACTAAACTCCACCGACAAACCGCGCCTATCGGGATGAATTCCCGTCGGGGGCTGGCATTTATATTGTGATAAAAATAGTTGCTTATATTTTTAGATCTGGGTGCTAATTAAATTTATACTATACTTTTATGATATATTGCTGATTAACACCCATAACACATTTATTTACTCTTTATTGTACAAAACAGAAATAACAGAAAAACTTAAAAGACTTAAAAAACGTGTTGGTCCGGGCTCCTACGCGGAATAGACCATCTATTCCCGTGTATATTGTATCGATATTAATCGATCATAATAGTCGAAGATCCGAAGTTAGGTCGACCTACACCGAGCTGATAATAAAATAATATACTGAATGTCCAGTAATAAATGGATAACCCTTTAACTGTTGCTAGCTCGACTGATACCCTACTAGTAAAATAAATATTACCGTTGTAAAAGTGTCATGGTTCTCGAGATACTTATCTTTTTTTTTATGATATAGGAAGGCAAACAAGCAGACGTATTTCCTGATGGTAAGAAATTCACGCCGCCTAGAGACACCAAAGGTGGTAATGGTGCGTTGCCCACCCGAGGTCGAGATGTTAGGCCTCGAGCAAAAGTAAGTTTACCGGCTACCTTACCCTCCGAATCGGAACACGTCATGACGTTATGGCGGCAGGAATAGGTAAGGCGGTGGTACCAATCCGGGCGAGTTGTTGCGAAACTCTACCACCTAGTCAGATGTCACGGTGTTAGTGACGGTAAGCCGATGCTCGCCTTTTACGAGCTGCCTGGCAAGGAAGGCAGATGGTCTATTCTGCAAAGGTGCCCGGACCAACACGGGGGATATCGAGTCAAAACCATTTTTTTTAAAACATATCTCCCAAAGCTCGGTTATTTTTATCCCATTTCTTTAAATATCAACATTTTGGGTACTGTTTTTTTAAATACACCTAGATAGTTGATCCATAAATCCAATACATTATTTCAGTATTTTTAATAAGCTAATAATTTAAAAAATGGTTTAATTGAAAAAAATGTGCAAAAAAAACCATACCTCTTATTTTTGAACACCTACAGTGAAAAAAAAAGGATGTAGCTTGTTATTAAAATCGTTCCACCACCTTAATTATTCCTGCCATCATAACGTCATGACGTGTTCCAGTTTGGAGGGTATGGTAGCCGGTAAACTTACTTGCGTATTATTACCGCCGCCTTATCTATTCCTGCCTGCTATAACGTCAGTGCTTGCCGTTGACTCGGTTCGGAGGATAAGGTTAAAGGTACCTTTGCTCGAGGCCCAACACCCCAGCCTCAGGTAGGCGACGCACCATTACCACCTTTATTATTTCCAAATAATACTTTTATATATCGCATATTGAAAGTATAATAAAAAGGTGAAGATTCATTGGATGCTTCTGTAGCTCATTATTTATTTAAGGGACGGAAACTGAAATTTTCCATCCCGTTTTTAACTTAAACTGAAATCTAACCTATGTTGGCTCAAGATTCGTCGATTATACATGGAGATATTTTTATTTAAACAGAAATGTTGTTTTTAGGAAAAGTTTTCTTCAAACTTTCAACTTGTTGACGTGATATGTGGTGTAAACGTGAACTTATGTTTTATCCTTATTTTCGTGAACCTAAAACGACTCGATGACTTTACGGTTTCATTGTTTGGTTCTTAGAAGACTCATTCGTGACATATTGCACATACTTAGTATTCAGGACGTTTATCTAGCATGAGTAAGTATTTACTTAACTAATATTTGATAAGTGGGTTGTCGCCTCTATGGTCTAGCAGTTCAGTTGTTTGACTTGACTGCATGAGGTCCTAGGTTCGATTCCAGGATCGGGCAACAAAAAGAAAATTGAGGTTTTCCAATTTTCTAATAAAAAAACGTTGGTCGGGATTGGATATGTGCCCGGTTGGCGATAGGCTTGCCACCTATCACAGTGTAAGACTTAGTGTCTTCGGCTAGTCGTGGGTGCCCAGGTTGTGCCTCTGCCGACCTCTTCGGGGATATAAGCGTGAAAATGCTTTACTTTTAATTTACTTTAATAAGTAGGTGTATTTTTTACTAGCTACTCTTAGCAATACTTCGTTGTCAACGAGCAACTAGTGTTTATTCTCGTGTAAATTTCAATATCATGGATATTCCGATACTGTATTAACCCTATATCCTCCTCTATCTTCCAGTGAATGTCATTAAAATCGGTTTTCCCGTTCCAGATATCGAACCGGACAAACTGAAGAATTATCTTAAATATTATTTATATTTTTCTTATCAGCACTGATTGGAATTTCTCTGTTTTTAAACAAAGCATGCACTTTTCCTCAATACAATTTATTAAAGTAATTGGATTCATTAAATTGATTAGTATAATATTTTTCCTTTTTCTTGATACTTATCTGTACTTAACTTCAAGTAAATTAATCTACTATTTTAACATTGAATTATTACTGACGTCAGTAACTGAGGAAAGAACAACAATAAATTATTTCTTTCGTTTGAATTTGGTTTAGATGACGTTTGTCTATTTTGGAATGCCGCAATACACGCATTAGCCAGTTTTTTTTCCTATTTTGGTTTTTAGCAAAAAATACCTACTATGTATATTTTGCCTATAGGTTTAAGTAATTTTTAGCCCACGACAAAAAAGGGTGTTATGTGTTCTATTTGTGTGTATGAATGTGATTGTGTCTTTATGTGTGTGTGGCATTACAGCTCTTAAACGAATTTGAATGCAGATTTTTTGTATAAATCTGACTTGATAGAAATCATTAAATAAATAAATATCCCTGGACAAGTTACTCAAATTGAATCTAACCCCAAAGTAAGGAAATTATATGCTTGTGTTATGGGTGTTAGTCAACATAGAAACACTTAAATAGATACCAGAATAAATTTAATAAACACCCAGGCCCGGAAATGCAGACATCTAAATGTCGGAAATCAAACCCGAGCCTCGCGGTTGATTGGTGTAGTTAGGCGTGTACGGTAGCCACTCGAGGAGTCAGGAGTTAAATTTTTAATTTTAGGATTGAGGACTGAAACTCTCTCCCTAATAAGGACAGACAAGAAAAAGACTGAAGCGTCTTCAAATAAAAGTAATAAATAGAAAAAGGCAAGCATCGTCAGACTTCCCTTCTTCACATTCATCGTGAATTGTAGATAATCAGTAATAAGCGACGCTAAAATGAGACATTTTCAATTATTATAACCTACCCACATGCAAGATAGAAACATCTTGGTCACGTTAGCTTTCAAACAAAATTGTGTGTTAACGAGATGTTACAAAAAATTAAATAAATTAATATCTTCTATCATATTTTGGTGTACAAATATTTTAATATGTATTTAAAAAATATATGTTATTTAATTACCTACATAATATGTATTCATATTATATTATGTATATTTTAACTTTTAACTAATTATTTATATTCATAACCAGTTTATAATCGCCTCTGTGATCTAGCAGTTGTTGGACTTGACTGCTTGAGGTCTCGGGTTCGACACCCGGGTCTGGCAAAAAAATAGAAAATTGGGTTTTTCCAATTTTCTAATAAAAAAATAAGTTGCTCAGGATCGGATATGTGCCCAGTTTATAGGTTTGCCTTATCACATTGTGGGACTTATTGCCTTCAGCTAGTCGTGGGTGCTCTGGTTGTGCCTTTGCCTACCTCTTCGGGGATATGAGCTTGAAGATATTTTTTAACCAGTTTAATTATTAATTACCAAACATTTTAAGACTTTAATCAAATTGAATCCTATCTACCGCAAACTATAACCGTTTCCAAATATATCCAACCTTAGTTTAAAAATATACTGCCAAAGACAATGACTAGGCGTCACTTACTCCCTACGTGATACATTATCGTGTTAAGTATGTCGAAGTTAACTATTTATATAATCGTAACTGCACCAAATATCATTGAACAAACAGTCTACAGGATAACATTACTGTGCTACAAACACTCATAAAATATATCTATTAAATAAAACAATTCCTTGACACATATATCTGCAACTGATAAATATGTATGTTAAAAGTATTTACATATAACAAAGTATAAATGCCTTTGAATTTCCCTCAGATAACCTTTTTATGAGATTTATAGGTAAACAACAAGATGAATTTCCTACTAAGAAATGCGTCGGTAAAGCAAAAACTATCCTGCAATAACCCTCTTGGGAGGGTCACTTGCACGTTCCTGGGTTAAGAATTTAACTCGGAGTTAGCTTCTAATATAGGGCTAAACTAACATTTGTCAGTTTGCTCCATAATTAAATTCAACTCAGATACGTGCAAGTGGCCAATAGGGTCGTCAAACTACAATTTTTACATATCGACTTTTATTTTTATCAATAAATGTTTTAAACAAAAAAGTACTGCAAACCACAATTTGGTTAAAATATAAAATACTAGTGGCCCGCCCCGGCTTTGCACTGGTATAAAATATATATATGAACTCTTCAATCACTTTATCTATTAAAAAAGGCATCAAAATCCGTTAAGCATACAAAGATTTAAGCATACAAAGGGACATAGGGACAGAGGAAACGACTTTGTTTTATACTATGTAGTGATGTTATAAGAGTGTTAGCTGCGTCTCAAGTTTATAGACTATCTCACACTCCAAACCGGAACACGACAATGACGCTTTGGTGGCAGGAATAGTTAAGACGGTTGTAGCATCAAAGTATTTTTAAATGAAGATACCTCCATGAGGTCGTTGCAATTTTTCGTTAATGGTAAAGGAACACGTTGCCGTACGTTTCGCCTCAAATTGCAAAACCCTTAATAACAGAATTATGATTAATTACGAGATTTCGTCTTGTAAAACTTAATTTAAGGCGGAAAATAATATAAACTCGGTAAAATTTAAAGAAACGGTCATATACATCACGTAGTTAAACAAAACGCATGCATTATAACCTGTTAGTAGTCTACAGAGAATCATTACGTAAAAGGTAGGTTTATTATGTAATTTGCAATAGCAAAGCGATAGCGAAAATGATTGTGTTGCAATTAATCGTAAAGCGTCACAAACAAAAACGCAGCAGAAACTAAGTTTTTTGACACATAGATGTCGTTGGCGTCTTGATAGCGGATTGAGACTTTCCCTTTCTGCACCCTCTGTCAATGCTGTACTAATATGGAGTGATTAATAAGTATTTACCCAATCCGAGGGTTTTTATTATCGAGAATATAATCGCAAATGTCATGTGTTAAGCGATATCGAATGCTTGACCTATGACTGATGTTTCGTGGCCCCACGTGTATTACGGCTTGTAAATGTGAAATATCTTGCGGCTGCTAGATTAATTAATCATCTTTCAGTCGTTTTTAACTATCTCCAAATAAGAATAAATTATCAATTTGACCGTTTTTTGCATATTTATTACGCGATTATTCAAACAATAATGGTTTGATAGTGATGTTTCTTTGCATTGTCTCCGTCAAAGTCTAAAGGTGTTCCCAAATAATTTCACAAAGGTTACATACATATCTTCACGCCAAGTCCCTTACAGAGTGGACAGAGGGTATCGAGTGCCAAATCTTACAATCCTTGTAGATCGCCCTGGCTTCCTTCATAGTTATTGCCCTTTTCATATAAACATGTCAGTTTTGGAGACCTCGGATATCGAGCGATTTAATCGTAAAATGTCAATCTTGGTCTAGCCAAAAATCTACATCCATCCGCATTCGCATTGTATATCTGCTTTTTCGATCTTTCATCTGTCATTCTTTCCACATGACCTAACCAGCGGAGCATGCCCTTTGGTATTTTAGCACCAACATTTTTTTCAGTCCCACTCTTTCCAAGGAGGATCTCACTGTTACGAATGCGGTCAGCAGATTTCCGTGGCGCACTCATTTCGATCGTATTTATTTTACTCTCTTGGTTTTTTTACACTCCCAGCTCTCGCTTTCATACAAAAAGGTTGGAATAAGCACGGAACAGAATTATGCAAAGCGAATGTAAGATTAAAGTAGCCTTAATTAAAGTTAAACAAATGAGTTATGTTTTAAGCAAACAGAACATTTTCTTGGTACCCAAACATATCGCGGGACGTGATAACGGAGATGCAATTAATTTTTGCGGTTTTATCACGGTTTCATTTTTTTGATGTTGTTTTTCATTATTGGAATTCCAATATCATTGGAAGGCAAACAAGCAGACGGATTTCTTGATGGTAAGAAATTCATGCCACCTAGACACCAAAGGTGGTAATGGTACGTTGCTAACATAAGGCCGGGATGTTAGGCCTCGAGCAAAAGTAAGTTTACCGGCTACCTTACCCTCCGAAACGGAACACGTCAACGGCAAGCATTGGACGTTATGGCGGCAGGAATAGGTAAGGCGGTGGTACCAATCCGGGCGAATCACTGCGAAACTCTACCACCTAGTAGAATGTCACAGTGTTAGTGCCGTAAGACTATGCTCGCCTTTTACGAGCTGCCTGGCAGGAAGGCAGACGGCTTATTCTGCAAAGGGGCGGGACCAACACGGGAATTTAATGATTTAATACAAGTCGAAGATTGCTAAAATGTTCAGATAATTTTTGTTTGAATACATCATAAGTCGCCTCTGTGGTCTAGCGGTCCGGGTGTTGGACTTGATTGCATGAGGTCCCGGGTTCGAATCCCGGGTCGCCCAACAAAAAGAAAATTTGATTTTTCCAATTTTCTAATAAAAAAAATGTTGGTCGGGATTGGAAATGTGCCCGGTTGGCGATAGGCTTGCCACCTATCACATTGTGGGACTTAATGTCTTCGGCTAGTCGTGGGTGCCTTGGTTGTACCTCTGCCTACGTCTTCGGGGATATGGGCGTGAAGATACTTTTTTCATAAGTATTTGTGGTGCGTCAGGTGTCTTTATCTTACCGCTGGGGTTCTCACCCACCAGAACGATACACGACAATGGCGAACACTGACGATATCCTCGTCGTACCTAGCCGGCTCCTACTCAGCACTCACTGGTGGAGAAAACCTAACTACCTTCATTTTGAGCAGAGATTACATTGAAAATGTCAGCTTTATGACCGATTAAAAGTTAAATAACGTCTCTGAGTGTGGCCATTAAAGTATGAAAAGAGCAGTGAATGTAGGGGAAGCAAGGTAGGTATGCAAAGATCGTGACATTTGACACTCGATACTCTCTGCCTACCACGTACAGGCCTTGGCGTGAAGATATGTATGAAACTTAAATTAAAATTACAAAAATCGCTCAAATATGCACAGGGAAATACGCCGGGATGGCTAGTTAATGATATCTACCGAGCGTTTCATTAGCTGCTGCCTGCTCCTCATTAGTAAGTTTGGTTTGTAGTTGGTAGTTTTTAAGTAACACTTTCTAATAAAAAACCGCACCTTTCTACTTTAATTACGAGTAAATCCTACGTATCGTTGTCGGTTCACACACAGTGACCTTCTTAACACGGTTTCCTTTTTTCAACTTCGCAACAGAGTTTTTTAAGACTAAATTTTCAAATTAAATTTCACTGAAGCATTCTCACAAGAATCCTCGCCATTGTCATGTTACATGTTGGATAAGCTAGCCTTAATTTTGAATGGCGTACTTAAAATCCCGACAACATAATTATGCACAGTTAAACTGGAAACACGTTCTCCAAATTTTTAAGTTCTTTGAGTACATTGCGATTTGATAACTGTTTTTTGGAAAATTATCAAATGTTTCCGAAATGGTCCCACATGAACTAATCAACATCCTGATAGCAGTTTTTGAGTTACGCTTAATGGTGTACTTAACGAATTAAACTCGCCAATAATCAGGTTATCATGATAAGTGGAAAAATTATGAATTATTAAGTATTACTCAAAAACCACTCGGATCATGATGAAACTAATATGAGAGCACTTCGGAATCATAATCTATTTTTTCGAAAAAGGACCATCAAAATCAGTTAGCTATTAGCCGAGTAATCGCGTAACAAACACAAAAACACAGCCGAATTGAGACCTTCCTCATCCTCCTCCTTTTAAAAATAGCGACGCAACAGTAACCTTTGGTGTTTGCAGGCGACGCTTATCTCTTGCCATCAGAAGAGCCACCTGACTGTTTGCTATAATCATAATCACTACATAATATAAAACAAATTCGCTTCTTCTGTCCCTATTTCCCTTTGTATGCTTAAATCTTTAAAACTACGCAACGGATTTTGATGCGATTTTTTCAAATAGATAAAGTGATTGAAGAGGAAGGTCTATATGCATACTTTATACTCATGCGAAGCCGAGGCGGGCCGGTAGTATATTACATAATACGAGTTCCCATCGCTTTAAACTTATTAGAAAACTAGCTGATTAACATTATTTTCATCCCCTTTTATAGTCCTTTGGGGGTGATTTTTGAAAATCTGGGGTCTATGTTTGAACACGGGTCCAGTATATGTGAACACGTCTTTTATAATCCCATCTCGTGTTGGTTCCGGTCTCCTTAAGAGAATTTAGGTCAATAGTTTTCCGTTGGAGTCTTTATTGGTGTTGGATAATGTCCATCCAAAGTCAGAAAAAGAAAATGATGGTGATACAGTAGCGCAACTCCCTTTCCTGATTCATGCGTACCACTTAAACACACAGATTAAAAATATTTAATCTGTATCAAATCTTGATAGGAACATTTGTCATTGAAACTATTCAACGAACCTATATGGCCTTCCAAATTGCTCACATGAGTCACATGAACGCGTACGAAAGGTATTTCGACAAATATAGATCCTTAAGCGTGAGAGGACTGCAGCGCCTTAGCAACAGATTATTGGGTTTTACGAGTAACTACTAACTACTGCGTGCTGCTTCTTGTGCAGGGATGGCACAGAGGTGGATCTGAAAGGATAAAATCATCGGCATTTTAGTCCTGTTCCGCCTTAAACGACAGTGTTCCCCGTGTTTGTCCGGGCTCCTTTGCAGAATAGACCATCTGCGTTCCAGCTCGTAAAAGGTTAGCATAGGCTTACCGTAATTAACACCGTGACATCTTACCAGGTGGTCGAGTTTCGCAGCGACTCGCTCGGATTGATACCACCGCCGTAAGGCAGCCGGTAAAATTACTTTTGCTCGAGGCCTAACATCCCGACCTCAGGTTGGCAACGCATCATTACCACCTTTGGTGTCTCCAGGCGACGTGAGATTTCTTACCATCAGGATATCCGTCTGCTTATTTGCCTTCCAATATCATTAAAAAAAGCTAGTATTTTAAGCATTTTTGTTGACTTGACTGTAGTATGTAGTGTATTCAGGTGCAGGGTTTTCAACCTTCTAGACAAGCCAATAACATTTTTGGGAAGCGTTAATCCGTTTCCACGTTTGCTGTTCAGGGTCTACTTAGTTCAGCTAAATTTGTCCTTGGAATGTATGTGTAGTTTTGCGTTTCCATACATCGTAAATATATAACAGTATTGTAATTGCATCTACATAGAAAACCACTTAAGTTTTATGCTTGTGGTGCTGTTTTATGGCACATAGGTGTTGTCACTGAATGGAACTTTCACTGAAATAAACATAGATTCCTAATGACGTTTGAAAGGCTTAGACAAGAGGCAGTGCGTTTAGGTGTTAAGAGTATGTTCACTCCCTTATCCCTACGAGGTAGGCTGAGTACAACCTGGCCACTTATGACTAAGTGAAGGTTCTTAGTCCCGCAATGATATCAGAGGAATTCTACCACTAATCAGGCACTTATCCAATCTCGGGCAACGCTGTTTCTTATTAGAAACTACGTATTGCCCGCGGCGTTGCTCGCGTAGTTAATGGCCCCACATGAACATTTTTCGGGATTAAAACCATTCTACGTGTTAATCGAAGTTACCTTCTATGTGTGTGTCAAATTTCATAAAAATCGGTTCAGCCGTTTTTGCGTGAAGGAGTGACAAATAAACAAACATACAAACTTTTACATTTATAATATTAGTAGGATGCGTATACTAGTATGTAAGACAGGCGTTTGCCATTTTTTAATTTGTGCCTATGTTTGATTTTCGCTATATTGGCGCTGACAGCCCTGGTGGCTTTGGCTGCGCATAGAGTGTCCACAGGACTAAAGCTGTATCCTTCGGGCTGAGCACTCTGCTCGGCCCACAAAGCCCGGTGAAGTTGTAAAAACCGCGAGGTTGGCAACACATTAGTCATTCCAAAAAAAAAAAAGCTGTATTCATATGTTTGCCAAACTTCAACAAATCTTTACAAATTCAATCGTGTGGATAGTGGGTTTGGATGGGTTTGTGTATATTTTCCAGGATTTGTAACCGATCTGACCGATTGACGATTTTTTTGGGTTTTGACACAAATCTTTGGGATATGCCGCCGCTTGCCACGCGTTTACACGTTTTTGTGCGATTTTATTTAATTGTGTCCTATGTATCTTCAATTCATGTATAATGTGTATCTGATATAACGATGAAATTATATTCTTCCTGAATGCTTATTTGTAATCCTAAAGACAACAATAACCGTTTCTTCTCCCGACGGGCTAGGTTTGGAAACGGTGGTAGTGTAGATAGGACTAAAAATTAATCTACTTTTAAATTAATTTATAATAAATTATGAAACTTATGTTCATAAATAAAAAAAATGTTTATTAAAATGTAAATAAGGGCTGTGATTTAATTGTACATTTTTATAGAAATATGTAACTTTTTAAAATTAACTAAATATTTGCACACCACAATGTGGTAGAATATGTTGTATTCTTAAATATCTTTATAACAACTTTTTAACACACATATTCCGCAAATAAATAATTTTCATTTCATTTCATTTCATTTCATTTCAGGTATAAAAAAGTAGCCAACGTAACGGATAATTTTAGTGAAATCGTAAAGAAAACTGTAAAATAATTCTAAAAGAAATTATTACTTTAATCATCCATTACCCTTATTGCTAAATTTGTCATTTACTCGTATTTTCTCTCATTTCGTTTTATTTTAATAAAAAAATTTAAATCCAATTTTATAAGCTGTCCACACTAACACACTCGCAAACCTGTGGAGATCGCAGTTTGGGTCACCTAATTTATCCAACATATACAATGTGAATATACAATGTACTATGTGAATGGGGATGGATGTAGGTACCCGGGGAGACCAAGGTTGATATTCCACGATCATATAGCTCGGATATTATCCGAGAGTGGTGTCAAGAATCTCCGAGACCGACGTGAATGTATAAAAATGCTAATGAATATGAAGGAAGCCACACAGGTTTGTCAGGATCGTGAGGTTTTGCACTCTATACTCTCTGCCTGCCCCGTAAGGGAATTGGCGTGAAGATATGACATGTATGTGTAATTTTTCCAAGCGTTTGTATAGAAAACAAGTTGCGCAAAAAACGTGTGGATATAATTTAATGTTAAGAGTACAGGGATATAGTACAACTTTACGCGCAAATCATACATACAAAGCAGAGACGCTCAAATAAAAAGTTTCTAAGAAACCCAAGATATGAGTACAACCAATAGCTGTAATTTTGTACTGTACATACCATATCTACTACTAGTACTAGTGATTAGATATCAATGCTTAGAGGCCACGATTGGCAACAAACTGTTAGGTATATGAGTATGACATTGAATAGACTTTTCGTGATTAGTGATTGGAACGACACTTAAGGCCGCACTCAGAGACATCAATCTGTATTTAATCTATCATTAAATCACAATTTGTATAGAAAATGTTGACTTAATTACTGGTTAAAGGATAATTGAGGATAATCTCTAAGTATGGTCGTTAGACAGTAAGATCTATCTTAAAATTGGACACCTTTTACTAACGGAAAGTATTTTGTTTCTATCACTATAAGTTGTTTATGCTTTAGAAGTGAACAGACAAATAGACAAAAAATTAATAACTCTCGTTTTGGGTTGTGTCTCTGTATACAATGTATAGAAATAATTGTTTAAAAAAACATGTACAAATCTAGTTTTATTAGTTTCATTCCGTTATTATTTATTAAATACATCACACTAATATTATAAATGAGAAAGTTTATTTGTTTGGATGTTTGTCCGTCAATCACGCAGAAACTACTGAACGGATTTTTATGAAATTTGGTATACAGACAGGGTATGAGCTCACTTGGGTGATAGAGTTTTTTTATCCCGATTAAATGCTCTTTTTTGAATTCCACGCGGGCAAAGCCGCGGGTGAAAAGCAAGTCTGTTCATATGAACATAAAGAACCTATTTACAACAGCTGCTTTTAAGGTAAAAAAGGGTGGAGTAGCCAGTAGACTTGTACAGGTCATCTAAGATGCCAGCTTTAAGACATCTCGACGCACCAGTAACCTCTACGGTATCTGCAACGGTTGTCTTTTAATCAGAGGAGCGACCTGCGCGTCCCCTATCTATATCATACACGTATAATACTAAACAAAATTTATAAACTCAGAAAAAGCACACGTTAAGCGTAGTGACAGCCCTATCCAATGAGGCCAGGGCCTGCGTCAGCACCACCCGTCGAACAATGGCATTTTTGCTATACGAATTCCTTTCCAAGGAACGCAAAGTCCTGTTTCCTAAAAAATACTGTGACTGGACAAAGTTCGGTGAAGTTGTAAAAATCGCAAGATTAGCAACAAGTTAGTCATTCAAAAAATGTGACTGGATATTTGAGTACCCACCAATTCGCTGCAAGTTTTACAAGGACTATAATGGGTGTACTAAAAGTACTGGAGCAAAAGAAACCTGGCAAGTAGGGGTGACTCAAACTTTACTATGTTTTTTTTATGATATTGGAAGGCAAAAAAAATTCACGCCGCCTAGAGACACCAAAGGTGGTAATGGTGCGTTGTCAACCTGAGGCCTGGATGTTAGGCCTCGAGCAGTAAGTTTAAAGGCTACCTTACCCTGATACCTTATGTATGTACGCCTTCATTAGTGATTATACTGTTTGTAGACTTATGGTTGGACAAACGGACATGGTGAAAAGGTTGCATCGTTGGGAAACACTTTCGTTAAAATTGGACTTTACAAAAGTTGTTTTTTTATTGATTTTTTTTCCTATTTTATGAAATTTCAACTCTCGGTGTAATATCTTTTTGTTTATAGACACAAAAGCTATAAACAAATATTATTTGTATTAAACCGATTTACTACATTGAAATATTAATAAACAAACGTTTTGGAAGAATTTATGAACACAATTAAAAATTAAATAAAAAATCATAACAACCTTTACAAAGTTCAACTTTATTATTATTATTTAATACTTTATTGCACACAAAAAGCAAAAGTTTACAATAGAAAGGAGACGTAAAAAATGCACAAAAGGCGATCTTATCTCTAACTATAGAAATTTCTTCAAGCCAACCCAGAAAAAAGAAGCTGTGAAAATAAAACGGAAGGCAATGTGTATAAAAACCAAGTATAGCTATACTTAGAACAAATAAATATAAACGCAATAATCAAGTAGGTATGTGCAAATATATATCATATGTCACCTTTTCACCATTTTCGTTTATCAATCCTAACACTTTGTATGGCCGTTAAAAATCCTATTATCCTATTAATATTATAAATGCGAAAGTTTGTATGTATGGATGTATGGATGTTTGTTACTCTTTCACGACCGAATGGCTGAATGGATTTGTCTGAAATTTGGAAGATAGATAGATTGTGACCTGGATTAACATATTGGCTATTTTTAATCCCGATCGCACACCGGGTTTCTGTGAAAACGCGGGCGAAGCCGCAGGTAGCAGCTAGTTATAAATAAAAAAATCTCTAAAACTTCTTTTACTAGTCAATGAAGTCATTTAGTATGGTAAAAACTATCAGTTCAAATCTCACATGATTTATGTTTGTTAGAATATCATTTACGACTTTAGCCATGTCTATAAACAGTCACTAATCCCTCCGTCAAAACGTCTGTCAATGTTTCAAGAAGAAGATATTTTAGACGATCTAATAAATATAATTTATATGTAAAACACACACTCGTAAATATTAGAAGGTAATCGATAGCGTGACGAAGAACGGGAGGTTCCGTAAACAACCTCCTAACGACGGGTTTTTGTAGGATTTCTGCTAAAACTGGTCTCAGACCGGGCCACTAAAATTGCAACCAGAGTTTAGACTGAGCGAAACTGTTTCTATTAAACGTATAATAACCTCGAGCTAACAAAGGATTTGGCTTTGATATTATAACTGTAGATACATTCATCACTACATACTATAATATCGCCTTTGTGGTCTAGCGGTTCAGTTCTCGGACTTGATTGCATGAGGTCCCGGGTTCGAATCCCGGGTTGGGCAACAAAAAGAAAATAGTGTTTTTCCAATTTTCTAATAAAAAAATTTTGCTTGGGTTTGGAAATGTGCCCGGTTGGCGATAGGCTTGCTACCTATCACATTGTGGGACTTAGTATTTTGGGCTAGTCGTGGGTGCCCTGGTTGTGTAAGTGCAGTTTCCTATAAAAGATAAGTAAATAGATGAAACTACTAGGAAAGACGGACCAGACGAAAAATACGTATGGTAAGTAAGTAAATAAGTATCTTCACGCCCATATCCCCGAAGTGGTCGGCAGAGGCACAACCAGGGCAACCACGACTAGCCGAAGACACTAAGTCCCACAATGTGATAGGTGGCAAGCCTATCGCCAACCGATCACATATCCAATCCCGAGCAACTTTTTTTTATTAGAAAATAAAAAAAAACACATTTTCTTTTTGTTACCTGATTCGGGAACCGAACCCGGACCTCATAAAGTCAAGTCCAACACCCAGACTGCTATATCACAGATTCTAATGAAAATATGTAGGTAGGGCATTTTCAAATGTTAATTAATTGTATCATTAAAAGTGTTGATTTTGATTTTGGTACATAATGTAACGCGTAACGCGTAGACGTGTAACGCGGAACGGAATCAAAAAAAATATTTTTTTATTAATTTCGACAAAACACTGATTAAATTAGTAACAAGAGTTAAATGATTTTATTAACATTGTAAATAATATATTATATACCTACATTATAATACACGTTTATAAAAATGGCATAAATAATTTGGATTTATGTATATACCCCAAATATTATCTTAACATAATATGTATACTACGTGTCACATTGTTTGTCCGCGATGGACTCCTAAACTATTTAACCGATTTCAATCTAATTTGCACACCGTGTGCAGTTTGCTCCAATTTGAAAGATAGGATAGCTTACTTCTCAAAAAAAATTCCATCCCAGCGAAGCCAGAACAGGCAGTTAGGTACTAGATATATCTGTGATTTAATTATCCTAGTTGTTAAAATTTTTACATAAACATTTGATATCAATATAAGTTTATAATTCTGGGACGTCATTATTGATGTCATAAAAACTCATTTTTTAAGTTGAGTAGACTTTTTCTAATTAGTTCAGAAATTGCAACATATGTTTAAGTCGTATCTGTACAAATTAATCACTGGAATCAGGCGACATTCTAATTAAATATGCGCGACGGCGATCTCTTTCAAATACAGACGATGTTCCGACTCGAATATGAAAAATGTAACAATTTCATTTCACTATTTATGATTTTTTTATTTACTGTTCATGGACGCAACAAATAGTATACATGTGTATCTTCACGCTCTTATCCTCGCAGCGGTATGATGAGGCACAACCAGGGCACCCTCGACTAGCCGAAGACACTAAAGTCCCACAAGGTGGCAAGACTGTCACCAACTGGGCACAATCCAATCCCAGGAAACATTTTTTTTATCAGAAAATTGGAAAAACCGAATTTTCTTTTGTTGCCCGACCCGGGAATCGCACCCGGGACGACATGCTGTCAAAACCAACACCTGGACCACTAGACCACAGAAGCTACTATATACATACAAGGGCAAACTTATCTTTTTATGAGATCTCTGCCAACCAAACCCGTAAGAAAACATTAATAATATGGTTCTAATATTAAAATATTTTTTATGAAGATCCTAACCTTATTAAATCATATTGGGAGAGTTTCAGTGTTACAGTGAGCTATTAACGGTTGAAAACGCTGAAACTGCATTTCTACGAAATCGTAAGGTTGAACATTTAAAATCATTTTTGATGGCACGGAAAAAAAACGCCAAAGAGCACGATCAAGAAATACAAGACTTCAACGATATTTTTAACTAGTATCAGTCAGTAAGATAACTAAAATAAATATATTTTATTTCCAGTATGCTAACACTACATAGCATAAAACAAAGTCGCTTCCTCTGTCCCTATGTCCCTTCGTATGCTTAAATCTTTAAAACTACACAACGGATTATGATACGGTTTATTATAATAGTGAAGTGATTGAAGAGGAAGGTTTGTATGTATATTTCATAACCGTGCGAAGCCGGGGCGGTGCGAAGCCGCTAGTATTGTATAAAATAAATTGACAGTTTTTAAGAAACAATATATGGAACACAGAACAAATATTATCACACATTCCATTTATAAAAGACTACACGTTTGGACGAGGATAAAAAGTCCATGAGCCAGCGAAAAATATAATGATACACTTCTTTGATGACTTGTTTGATTTAGGTATCATTCGAAAGGAAATGACTGACGAAATTTGCACCTGGCTCATAAACTAATATTTTGTTAGAAAACTACTTAACTTTACAAAAATATTACCTGATAGTGTATTTTTAAGGCGAATTTGAGCTAGTAGCTATTCTGTATACGCTTTATAAATATCAGGAAAACCTTCTGATTCTGCACTTGGAATATCAACCAAATATGGATGATATTCGCCATATAAGAATGTTTAAATAGTACATACACCATTTAAACATTTTTGCAGCCTATTTCATTTATTGCTTAACTTGTATAAGTTATGTTGTTTAGACTTTAATTACTACGTTAACTTTAACTAGGTTGACTTCAATTAGTAACCCATATACATAGTATAAAACAAAGACGATTTCTCTGTCTTTATGTCCCTTTGTATGCTTAAATCTTTAAAACTACGCAACGGATTTCGATGCGGCTTTTTTTAATGAGTAAAGTCATTGAAGAGGACGTTTTATATGTAAATTTCATAGCTATGCGAAGCCGGGGCGGGTCGCTAGTTGTTATTGAGTTAAGAAACTGTACCTGTATGCTATATCATTACCAATCCTAGCCTTATTTTTAGTCTAACACATGTTTGAAAATCTGATACTAACTTCTTATGCTATAAAATATCTGAACTTTTAATCCATAACTAATTAGGTACCTTCTTATAAAAGGGTAAATATTTAAGGTTACACAACAACTTAATTAAAAAAAACTGGACCATAGCAACACGACAAGGCACCAGGTTCTCAGAAATTCCGAACATAAAATATCTTGTGCATTGGTATCACTAAGCAGTAGTATGTGATAGTATTGATATGGGATAATAAGTTGTATGACATTGGAATAAGGGAGAAAAGTGTGTAAAGTTGGCAGTGTATACCACGCAAATAATGCAATAACGTCAAAATCAGAAGAAACTAAGATTGAATGTTGACTGTACACGTTGGAAATCAGTTAGGGTTGCTAAAACGTTTCCTTGTACTTGGACTCAGTTCTTTCTAAATAGAGTGAAAGTTAGTCATAGAAACGTAGTCGCCTCTGTGGTCTAGCGGTTCAGTTGTTGGACTTGACTGCATGAGGTCCCGGGTTCGAATCCCGGGTCGGACAACAAAAAGAAAATTGGGTTTTTCCAATTTTCTAATAAAAAAAATGTTGCTCGAGATAGAATATGTGCCCGGTTGGCGATAGGCTTGCCACCTATCACATTGTGGGACTTAGTATCTTCGGCTAGTCGTGGGTGTCCTGGTTATGCCTCTTTCTACCTCTTCGGGGATATGGGCGTGAAGATACTTATACTTTAGAGTGAAACTTAGAAATCTTCCTTCCCCGTGGTGGCCCAAAGTTCCTGCGTAGAGTAGACAATCTGCCTCCCAACTTGCAATTCAAAAGAGACGAGCATTCTTTGAGTGGGTCATTAGGACCACTGGTGATTGAATGGTGTGAGTAATTTTCCCGGATATGGATCCACCGCCTAACACAATTTTAGCGCTATACCGACAGCGTCATGTTCAGGTCTTAAGGGGAAGTTTAGCACATTGAGCCTAACAGCTTGTCGACAGTGCAGCGACAAATCCATAACATCTGTGATATTTTTAAGGCACGGTTACATCTGTTTCAGGAGCTGAACGTTTGCTTGTTCGCTGTCTTAGCACAGGAAAAAAACACAGATTCAGAACACTAAATTCAAATAGATAGTTCAATATTTTTCGAATGTACGAGAGTATTATTTCTGCTGTCGGCGGGCCACCAGTATTCAACCGCACGCGGCCCGCGGGTGCGGTCTGTGTATCCATGGTCTATACAGTAGACCGTCTACAAACGGGACTCGTCAGCCATTATTTCCAACGAGTTTTGATATATCGATTTTTTAAGAAGTGTTTCTTAGAAACTATATCCAGCATTCTATTAGAAACTTCTTCGTGATGCGAAAATGTAGTGTGACAGCTTTTCCACCACCAATTTACTGTCTACCCGCTAAGGAAAATTGTTCAGCAATGAAATCCGAAGTAATATATCTAGATTTTATAGCCTCCGTGGTCTAGCGGTCTATGCGTGAGGATTCGGGTTCGAATCCCGGGTCGGGCAACAAAAAGAAAATGTGGTATTTCCAATTTTCAAATATAAAAAAAATGTTGCTCGGGATTGGATAATATGTGCCCGGTTGGCAATAGGCTTGCTACCTTTCACATTGTGGGACCTAGTGTTTTTGGCTAGTCGAGGGTGACCTGGTTGTGCCTCTGCCTACCCGTTTCGGGATATGGGTGTGAAGATACCTAACTTTTTTTAGATCTTGAAAATTCCAGAGTTAAAAATAGGTTTTTTTTATTAAACAGCTTAATCATATTCTATCAGTAAAATGTACCTAATCACTTATTATTATTATTAATCACAAGTTTTATAGCATAGTATAGAACAGCCTTTCCCAAAGTGGGCGATAACGCCCCCTTGTGGGCGCTGGAAGCCTAGAGGGGGGCGGTATAAATCTTGAAAAAAATGTTTTTTTTTTTAAACTAGGCAACAAATATGTTATTGAGGTTATTGACAAGAAAAAAACGAGGAGGGGGGCGCTACAAAACAACTGATTTTCAAAGTGGGCGTTACATGAAATAAGTTTGGGAACCTCTGGTATAGAAGGCAAAACACTAACTTCCAAAGTTCCTGGTGGTAAGAAATGTAGTAATGATGTGTTGCCAGTCCGGTGCCGAGATAATAAGCTGATTTAATTGAACGTCATTTACGTCAAAAGCTGTCAGCCCTACAGTAAGCTGTAAAAGGTGGAATCGTAATCTCAGCTCCGCGGCACATCTCTAGCGATTAAAGGTCAAATCTAGTACATCTTAAAGTTAAAACTCGTTTGACGGGGGTATACATTTCGCAAGAGGCGGGGGGCCAGGGCTGCAGGTTTGACGGGATCTGTGTTACTCGTGCCTGCCCCGCGCCCCGCACCTCGTCTGCGCATGCGCGGGCTTCACGACTGAATAATTTCTTTTAAATAACCGTTGCATTTGACTAATTTGAATTTGTTTATAATAATTTACGTGTATTTTGAATTAATTTTGGATTTTATCAGAAAACTTAGTTTGTTAATTGTCAAGTCACGTCGTTCATTAACGGTTATCTTTTAGTGTTCAAAGAGTTAAATTAACATTTATTTGAAAGGATAAAATACGTTTAACTAATATAGTAAGCTCTCCTAAAAGTTAGGACGTGAACACCCCATCGCCTGGTGAGGATTCACCTTGAGTAGGTACTATAGACTCGTCCGTATTGGGTAGGTAAGTGCTAGGTATATATTTAGCTGTCTACCTTTCCCGGACGCCCTAATGTCTGTGTTTCTGACTCCTGTGTTTGGCATTGTCGTGTTCCAAATCAAAGGTTAGGGTAGTCAGTAAACTTACCTAACTAAGATTCCTTAGATTCCTACATTCATTCCTTACATTGGCAAAGAAACATTTACCCTTTCCTACCAATATAACTTCATTGCTCGTTATTATTTTAGTTTTAGAGTCTACCAGCGGCCCGCCCCAGCTTCGCACGATCATGAAATATACATACAAACCTTCATCTTCGATCACTTTATCTATTAAAAAAAACTGCATCAAAATCCCTTTGGTAATTTTAAAGATTTAAGCATACAAAGGGACGGAGGAAGCAACTTTGTTTTGTACAATATAGTGATTGGTATTATATTTTTATGAAAATGACTACTGTGTATATGTGTATGTAATGTGTTTTACAACTTCACCGGGCTTTGTGGGACAAGCAGAGAGCTCAGCCCGAGACATTATTTAAATGGATTGGACTGTTCCCTACATCGCCAGCAACAAGGGCTGTCTCTCCGGAGACCGTAGGTATTCATTAAATCACACCTAAAACATAGGCCACGGCTATCTCTCACCGTGAGAACCGAGAGTCGCTATCATATCACATAAAAAAAAATTAAAAAAACGACGAGTTGCACTCTGGGAGTGCCGGCAGAACTGAAAATTTTGAATATTAACGTAGTGCATTTTTGATATTTTGGAATAGGGAATAATTTTGCAAGAATTGCTTTAATTATTATCAGTATGAAAGTACTATCATTTATGTGGTAGAATAAAATATTTATTTATTGCGCTATCGTACACAAACATGACAACACAGATATTCGCGAAAGCGCCCTGCGCCGTCTAAACGAAACAGCAGGCGCAGGCATACATTTTCATAGAAAGAGAGAGGGATACTTCAAATCCTACGCCGCGCCGCGCCGGCTGTTTACTCTCCATTCGTCTTACGAATTTTCGATCAGGTCACGTGTCCTAACGTGAGTTTAGACGTTTTCACCCATTCCAAAAAAAGTGCTAAGTATGAAAATAAGCTGACAAAACTTACTTTTTTCATTATATTCTAATTTACAAACAAATTTTTTCGCATACAAATTCAGCGGGTGGAATAAAGTTCAACGGAATGTTTTCTGAAACCGTGTAAAGTGAATGCGAAAAGATTAATAAAAAACTATGAATAAATTAAAAAGCATTGTAAAATAATGACCTAAATATGGTCAGGGCATTTCTATTAAGTACTCGGATAAATGACGAAATTTGGGTCGAAAAAGTGGGAAAAAATCACAAGAACAAAAGGGAAAGATTATATGGACTAGAAAAAAGAGACAAATGTGTCCAAAATCTGTAGAGGCCTAATAATAATATTTACGAAATGAAAATAATAATTTACTGAAACAAATTACCTTATAGTTGTAATTTGCAAATCTATCTACTAATTAATCTTATATATAAAATTGTCGTGTCACAATGTTAGTCTGCATACTCCTCCGAAACGGCTTGACCGATTCCTCTGAAATTTGGTAAGCATATTGGGTAGGTCTGAGAATCGGCTAACATCTATTTTTCATACCCCTAAGTGATAAGGGTGACTCACCCCAATTTTTTTAAATAAATCACATTAAAAATATAGCAGAACAACGTCTGCGGGGTCAGCTAGTAATATATATAAATCTCGTGTCACAATGTTTGTCCTCAATGGACTCCTAAACCACTTAACCGATTATAATAAAATTCGCACACCATGTGCAGTTCGATCCAACTTGAGAGATAGGATAGCTTACATCTCAATTTATCGCGGGCGAAGACGCGGGTAACAGCTAGTTATTTATATAAATTTTGTTAAGTTCATAATGAAATGTATTTCGTAATTACAATTTTATTTGTGACAATATAGTAAAATGTATAACATTTATTATTAAATAAATAAATGGGCGTTTTAATATGATATTTTATTCTTATAACATTGCATATTTTTGAGTCTAGGCTATAGATTTCTAACGGGTTCCACAAGAAGCAGAACGAAGGAATCCAGATGCGGAAATCGACTGCAAAACTAACTGAATAAGCAGACCCCAATGGTGGGACAGGCAAACATAATAGTCTATCGCTGATACCAGGCAGCAGCGGCACTAAGGCATTTCTAAGCTTCTTTTTAATTATTTAAGTATAATATCAAACTACTACAACGAAAAGAGAAATGCTTGTAAATACCAGAAGATGAAAGAATATTTAAAAGAAAATAAACCTGCAAATTGGCTTCGAGATGTGAAGATCCCAACACGTTATTGGTATAATCTACATATTGTGATTACTGAATTATCTAATTAATTAAATCCGTCATATTTGGGGGTAGTAATAATATGTGTCGCCCGGATTTCGATTGAATTGACACTATTTCCCGTGTTCCCCGTGTTGGTCCTGGTTTCTTTGCAGAATAGACTATCTGCCTACCTGTGCCAGGCAGCTCGTAAAAGGCGAGCATAGGCTTACCGTCATTAGCACCGTGACATTTGACCAGATGGTAGAGTTTAGCAACGACTCGCCCGGATTGGTGCCACCGCCTCACCTATTCCTGCCGCCATAACGTCAGCGCTTGCCGTTGACGTGTTCCGGTTCGGAGGATAAGGTACCAGGTTAACCGACTTTTGCTCGAGGCCTGACATCCCGGCCTCA
This sequence comes from Calephelis virginiensis, assembly GCA_002245475.1. Lineage (NCBI taxonomy): Eukaryota > Metazoa > Arthropoda > Insecta > Lepidoptera > Riodinidae > Calephelis > Calephelis virginiensis. The sequence goes on from NJDC01001360.1 coordinate 274,499, forward strand.
GGTTGGCAACGCACCATTATCACCTTTGGTGTCTCTAGGCGGCGTGAATTTCTAACTATCAGGAAATCCGTTTGCTTGTTTGCCTTCCAGTATCATAAAGAAAAATATTTAATATCGCAATCACTATAAAAGGATGCCCACAGTGAGGGGCTTCGTCATTATCTGTATGTAGCATGATTATAAACAGTCTATTATTAGAACAAAACAGAGCAAGTACATATCTAGCAATGGGATATGTAAATGACAAAGTTATCCTAGAAAATGGAAGCAACTACAACATACTTTGTGATTCACTTAGACTAAGTGTGACCTCGTATAACGGAACTGGCACTTGCAAATAAAAGGAAGATTAGTTTCATGAAACTTTCTTGATTAATCAGAACTTCACTAAAGTTGAGAAGGAACCCACATAGACAATAAACCAAAAGCATCCTTCGACGCACTGGCACAATGCAGAAGGCTTTTAGGGTAAAAAGGAGACTAAAACCCAAAATAGCAAAGAGCTACAATCATATGAAGCTTAATTGCATACAAAGCAACAGGGTGGCAATCCAGAACTAAGTCAAGCACTGTGCTAAAACAACTCGAAAGCTTCCAAAGGTTAGCTTTTTTAGTAAACACAGGAAGTACAAATACAATATCTAGAGTCATGAAGGCAATTTTGGGAATGATTGCTCTCCATCTGTACATACAACAAGAAGCAGCAATAGCCTCCTTAAGGCTTACCTTAACTAACAACTGGAAAAACAAAACTCAATTATCGATTCTAGTGGAATTAGACATCTTCTGACTAAATTGTAAAACAAATAAACATCACAAGGAACTACAAAATTATAATAACAAAGAAACAACTGAGCGCTCTAAGATAAAGATGCCGAATGAGAAATGATGCCTAAGATGAATTACCAAAAAGAGGCTCTGTTATTGAAATACTAACCAATAATACTTATTATATTCAACTGGTCCCGATTTTGGATAAGGAAAAACACATAAAAAACACAAGGAAACATATTCAACTCCAAGGCCTCTAGGGCTTATACAATCAAAGCAATCCTTACCAAAGTTTAAAAACTGACAAAAAAATACTCAAACTAAACAGGCAAGACCGAAGGAAAATGGTAGGTAGTTTAACAGGTCACTGATCACTGAGTAAGGCTCTCAGTGTTTTCTACCACATCTATCATAGGGAATGCTCTGAGGAGTTTTTTGGTTTAGTTCCAGCCGCAGATTTCCACCTTCGGACATCGCGTCAGAGTTTAAAATGTCATGCCCATCATCTTGATGCGTGGCGATCCATTACCATTTCGAAGACATTTCTTACCCCGCATAACACTTTTGTGGAATCAGTTACCGAGGGCGGCATTCCTAAACTATTGTGACTTAGAAACCTTCAAGAAAAGAGTGTACTCATTGCCAAACAAACAACAAAAAGGTCGGCAACGCATCGATGATACTCCTTGTGATGCGGTTATCCGTGCGCGGCAGTGATCACTTTCCATCAGGTGACCCACTCTTGTATGAAAAAAAAATCAATGGACTCACCAACTTGGAAGGCTGGGGATGTTCAGGAGATTACAAGTAACTTGCAGTGTCAGCAGTTTGATCAAAGCTATTCCTATTCCTGTCACCATAACTTTGCGTAAGCAGAAAATTTATTCATTTAAAAGTTTTAGTACTACCAATCTGAAGTCTTTGATCACTGGCTTACTTATTCCTGCCATCATAACGTCAAAGATCTTGTCCCCATGTTCTGGTATAAAGGGTTGAGTAGATTTAGCATGCTTTACCCAGTCACCATTAACACATACAGCGAAAGGTATGTTTTGCCATCAAGAAATTTAAAAAAAACAGCGGTACCTATATCCTTTATTTAAATATATGTTAAACCTGTAATACTCAAAAGTCGAGTATCACACAAAGTTGTCATGGTAGTTTCGATCGCTTTTGCAATCCAAAGCAGCAGAGCATAGCAGAGCGAGCAGATTAAATTTAATCAAAATAGATGTTATGGATTATGAACACGACTTTTTCTCATTTCTTATCCCGTGATTACGGGGTATTCACTTGCTGTCAAATTTCTTAGTATATTATCCCCGTTTTAGTTCGGATCCTCGGTCTGTAATAGACAATTTGTCGTTCTGGCTGGCAGTTTGCAGGCAAGCGTAGGCTAAGTAGGTCATACTTATACCTGTTCTTGCCTCCTTAATGGCTTTGTCATGTTCTGTAGGGTAGCCGGTATACTTGCACATCAGGCCTAACACCCTGTTCACAGGATATCGACGCACCTATAGCATCTATGGGGTCTTTAGGCTTTATTTTCACTGTCTTTTACCATTCAACATGTTTTTTCTTGATGATAAAAAGATTAAGTTTTTTGTTCCATAAATTGCCAACTTATCAATTGTCAATTACCTTAATCAGCAGCCGCGCCCGGTGCTGTCATGAAAAGGGTGCGGTTTTATAGCGAACTGATAAGTGTATCACAGGAAAAAAAATGCTCATTTATAATACCTATTTAATTTATTCGTTTATCCCAAAAGCTCAAGTATTTCCTGAGGGAAAATACTAAATCTTTGCATACATATGAGTATGTTGTAAGACTCTCAAATAAAATTTAGCAGTGCTTTACATTTATTTAGCTTAGCATCGTTGTATCGGTCTGCTAACATACGATAAATTAGAATATCTGTCTATTTATACAGGGTTACTGGTAACCAAATACGTTTTTCGCGATTTTTTAAAAGTTGTAGAGCAAAAGTTGTTGCTTTTGACGTAGTAAAGCCGTCCTAGAAAGGTTATGCGTTAGTTACCAGTAACCCTGTATATAAAATAAAGTAGTGTTAGTTACACTATTTATAACTCAAGAACTGCTGAACCGGTTTGGCTGAAGATAGATACGGAGGTAGCTAATAACCAAGAGACGGATGTAGGATAACTTTGATCCCGTTCAACTCTAAGAAAACTACGAAAAATATCATTTTAATTTTTAAACTGAACAGGTGAAATAAAGTTTGCCGATGAAACAAATTTACAAATGATTTAAGAGTCGCGCTGTGAAACTATTTAAATATTATGTTGCCTTAGTACGGAAACATTGAATATTTCCCTTGATATACCTAGATTTCCATAAACTCCAGTTTTCTAGGAATTGTTTTTAAATGATGCATGTCCCTTTTCATCCTTTGTATTCATTCAACCATTTGCCTAATACTCTGTAGAAGTCGGAATAGTCGTTTATGTACCCGCGGTATTTTGGTGGTATTATTAATGCCTTTTTTTTACTTAGCGTTTAAAACAAATCATGTCATTTTCGTAATAAATCATAAATTTGTCATCTTCGTTTATACTGTTTTTTAAACCTTCGTTTATCAAGGGTCTAGCGCACAACTTCCCCGTTGCTATCATTGTGTACTATGCCCTATGCATTCGTTTCCCTTCAGCTACAATCATGTTTCATGATCATGGATTTATAATCGACACTATTTGTCGTTGGCACTTGATAGAATTTCGTTGTTAATATTCTAGTTAACTTAACTTTGCACTTTTCAAGAAGGATAAAAAGATAATAATACACATCACTTGTTACAATAACCTCAGGGTTTAAGGAAAACTTTTGACCTACTCCGAATTTATCGAAGTTAGTTTTTTGTAGTTTTACTGCGCTTATTGCTAAGTGTCATATATTTATTAAATAGGAAAATACTTGATAAAAACAAGGGAAATAAATATTTTCATTTCTGCACGGGGTTATGAACTTATTTTAGTATACTTATTCCTTCCTTTCCTTATTCCTGGCGCCATAACATTAACGCTTGCTGTTGACGTGTTCCGGTTTGGAGGATAAAGTAGCCGGAAGAAACTTACTTTTGCTTGAGGCCTAACATCCCGGCCTCAGGTTTGCAACGCACCATTACCACCTTTGGTATCTCTAGGCGGCGTGAATCTGTCTGTTTGTTTGCCTTTCAATTTCTTAAAAAAATACTTTAATTTATTATAATAGTATAATAATTTACGTAATCATATATTATTAAATTAATCATATAACATGTTAACGTTAGTAACACGGCAACGCACCGTTACCTTCATCAATGGCTTGAGCCTTGGAGCGACATTTACCACTCTCTTATCCATCTCTCGGTCATCGTAACTCGTCGTCGTCATCACCTTTGAAACTCGTTCCATACCACAAGGTTTCTTGAAGATATGTATTATTTAGAAATGAGGTCATTTTTCTGTAACATTTAACTTTCAGTATTAAATATTATTATATATTAATTATATTATATATTTGCAATTGACGTTTATTTGTTGTAAATAAAGAGTTGTTGCTTTGTATTAGTAATAATAATTAGTATTTGTTTGCTCCTTTGCCTTTCTGTGCAATAACAGAGGAGAATCCTAAGTATCAATAATCAAAAAATGTTGAAAGCATTACTTTTTATTAAGGTAATATAAAACAGCAGCATATTTCTAGCTAATATACATAGTTAGTCTCATTATGTAACCAAAATTGAAAATCTAACAAAACTGTTAAATTCCTACCTACTATATAGACTAAACAACCTATTATAGCCAATTAATATAAGTATATAAGAAAACACTTCGGTAACTGAAAGAAATAGATCGTTTTACTTGCCAAGATTATTTCCGTTCTTCCCAAATTTTGGCCCAGTACAATCGTGATATGGCGAACCACACCTCATACATCGAGTATCAAACCCAGAAATTTTTATCTCCCTGTTCCTCTATTGTGTTATGTAAAAAATGTTGTTGGCAGAACATACACTTTGCATTTGCAGAACTGAGGTCGGCTTCGCCTAGTGTTAGATTTGGATTAGCATCTGAATCTGAAGTATTAGTATCCGTTTCATATTCACTATCTGTAATTTCATGTTCATTAATTGTATTTGTTGTCTTTTCTTACTTTTAGATTTTATTTTTGTTTCACACTTCTTTTTCATTTTTGTTGTTCTGTTTAGTTTTTTGCATTTCTTCAATTGATGTATTTTTATACGCAGGTGAAGTTATAAGACTAGCTAGGGCAGATTTTTTACCTCCATCGGACGTTTTAATGATTTTTTGGTACATGATAAAAAACATTCTGAAAAAAAATTAAACAACTGTTGAAAAAATGCCCATTTACGGGCCACCGACATAGCCCATATTCAAAATTCTTAATCGAAATAGGTGCGTTTGCCTTGCATTTTAAAAATAATACATTATAAACAATTTTTCAACAAAAAAATACAAAAAACGAGTCCAATTATTTCATAACCATGACGTGATTTGATAGCTCTGTTTTTGTAAGATAGCAAATGATTCTGAGGTGATTCCACATACTTTATTTCAACATGCTTCTAGTACCTCGTTTTAATATTTGTCTATAATATACAGGGTGTATTTGACACTGTAACGAAAACTTTTGTGGTAGTTTAGATACATATCAGACTTCAAAATTCTTTTTACAGTTTTTTTCGGAAACGAGTGGTTAAATATTTAGCACTTTTTCAGCCCGCACAAATTACATGCATATAAAGCCTCGCGTTGCAAGCTGTGTGTCGACCTAATACGCTGTTTTACTCCATTGCTGTTTTTAGTAAAAATGGGTTATTTATTTGATATTAAATAAAAATCGAGTTGTGATAGATAGTATTCATAAAATAATAGTGAAATCAATACAAAAAAAGAACTTGAAAAATTAATGAAATTTCCGTCACAAAATTCCAACCACATGTGCTTGTCTATCATGTACAGAATCCATGATTTAATTTTTTTACTTTTTAATTTATACGCTGCATACTGACCTAGGTGATCATGTTATTGAAGATGTCATCAACATAGACATAACCTCGAAATCGTGACATATCTTTTTAAAACAGAACCACCTAAACTAAATTTGCTATTGTCTGAATAATCGCGTAACACACATACAAAAAGAAATGCAGTAAAATTGAGAACCTCCTTTTTTAGAGTGGGGTAAAAATAGGATTCGTCAAAGTCATAAAACTACGACCCATGAATCATAGTAAGTGTACCGTAATTAATTAATTAATTATTAATTTATCGTTAATGGGTACACGATAATAAGTGCAATTATCCTATTCCGACAGCGGCAGTGACAATGCCTAATAATAAATAATGATTAAAATAGGCCGCTTGTTATGCTATTAAATAACTGTCATCAACTCCGTGACGTATACCTAAACGCAGTCCTATTGTATTTTCAAAGGCACTGAAAACAAGCAATAAAACAAGGCATAGAAAATACCAAATCTTTTTCACATATTTGTCGCAGGGATGTTTCCTTTTGTAAGTGTTTTTGCGAGTGCTCCATCAATAGGGTAAATTTTTGACTTTTTTTTCATTTTCCAATAAAAATAACGTTGCCTGGTATTGGATATGTGCCCTGACGAGAGGCTTGCCACCTATCACATTGTAGGACTTAGTGTCTTCGACTAGTCGTGAGTACCCTGGTTGTGCCTCTGCCTATCTCTTATGGGATAGTTTATGTTTGTTTTTTTCAGAAGGTAAATTAATACTTCCGAGGTGGTCCTATACAAAATTGATCTAGATTCAGCAAGCAGCTTCTGAGTCATATTAATTAATTAATACATATTTTTTGTACCTGAATCATGGTAATTAAACAGGAATCGATTTTTATGTTAAAAGAAATAGAAAGACAATCATAGCTTTATTAGCGACACGTGTTGCAACTGGCTGAGAGTAGACTTTTGAATAGAGACTACCAGAAAACAACAATAACTAAATTTTTAGAAAAAAATACACTTTTGCAACAAACTTTCATTAAAGTAAAACTTCTTTTTCGACGTGTCTGAGAAATTTGCTACCACATCTCTCTGTTACGCTCCACAAAAAAATACAGTATGTTATCGCTGAATTTCATACTGCGTTGATAGTAATTAATGTTTAGATTAGAACAAAAGTGGTCATGTCCATTTGCGAGTATTGGATATGACCACGTTTGTTTCTAATCGAGACATTTTATATTTTTAAGGTAACAAACATCAAGATATGTGAAACTAAACAAAAGCTCGTAAAAAGGCAAAACTGCTAGCGAAGACTAGTATCGAATAACGTATCAATAAAGTAATCACCGCAGAGGACGCTGCTATCAAAAGTACATACAAATGCACTTTCATTACATTATCTTTTTCATGACTGATTACTATCTGTCAGATTATTAATTGCATCCGTTAAGCGACTGCTTAATTGAGATTGTACCTTAAGTACCCTGTTGTCATTGAATGTCCGTTCGCTGCATTTGTAGGACACTATTTGTCCCTCCGTTTCACTTGTATGTGTTCTTCAATATACTGCTACCGCTAATTTGTACAGTATCTACGATCTACAGTATTTATTAATAATCAAAAATTAAAAAAAAAACTACAAAATCTAAATTAAAAAATAACAAAATTAAAGCATTTAAGTGGTTCCCGCAGCCTGGTGACGACGTTATGATTAATACCAGTTACGAAACAAGTGAAGTACTTTTGCGGACTGTTTTAAATAAATGTTTATATAAGCAAATATTACAATATAACAACGTTATTTAAAATGCACTAGCATTTCAGCTTTAACAGTCTTGGATTAAAATTTGCCCGGTCCTTTGATTGTAACCCTGTATATGGGTGGATTTGTGGCTCTCTATCTAGATAAGTCGCTGCATTCAATACGATAGGAAACAATGATCAGAAGCTACGTAATAAAATAACATTTACCGGACTATGAACTCAAGTTGATAACTATTTATATCGTCACGTCGCTATGTCATTTTATCGACGCTCAGCAACCAATGAGCCTTATTAACCGTCTCCAAAAAAAGGTAGGTTCTCAGGCCGACTGTATGTTTCTTTTGTATGTTTGTTACGCGATTATTTGGCCAATAGTTAACCGATTTTGATGGTTCTGTTTTAGAAAATGGGCGCATACTTTTTATCATGAATGGATGATGGAATTTATACTCAATTAAGAATAACAAACACGATTAGTAGGATGTCAATATTTTTTTTGTGGAACCATTTCGGAATCACCTGTTATCTTTTGAAAAAAGAATGATCAAATAGCGACGTAATGTGTAATAATATAGAGTGGATTTTTATAGCATATACCTACTTCAATTTCAATTATTGAATGCAGGTTGCTGTCAGAATTGTAAATATTTTTGGATTTCGTGCTAAGCTCGAGTGGTTGCCGGAATTATCATATTGTACTTTATTCTCTTTAACCCATATGTCCCTACGTATCTAAAGGAGAAATTTAAATTTTGCAATAGTGAGGTATTTCTTAGATCTAGTGATAACTTTTCTCTCCAAGTACCCTCTCGTAACACTAACTATTATAGCCGATCTTTTATCAGTAAATCTTTGGAACTCGCTGACAGTAGAAGTCAGGAAAGCCCTAGAAATATCAATACATTTAGAAATATGGTCAAACGTCACTTTCTACTTTCAATATGACTCGGTTAAAGTTAATCTGTTTATTGTTTTTTTTTCCTTTATTTTAAAATAATTCTATTCCAATTGATATTGCATGTGTTATATTTCTTTTTTGTGTATTAGAGCACCATCGTGCAAAATTTATTTTATTATGTCTCCATAGCATAAGGTTGCCTGGGAGAGAACGCTGTTTTGGCGATAAGGCCGCCTTTGTGTATTACTTAGTTTTTAAGTTTCTTTAATTACGTATTTTAGTGCACAATAAAAAGTTATTCAATTCTATTCTATTCGATCCTATTCTATCTTTTTATATCTCAACTCTCATTTCGTTAAAGAGTGGAGTATTTTTATGGTATTAGAAGGCAAACAGGCGGAAGGATTTCCTGATGATAAGAAACTATCGCCGCCTAGAGACACCAAAGGTGGTAATTGCGCTCTGCTAACCTGAAACCGCCTCTAACAAAAGTAGATAAGTATACCGGCAACCTTCCCTCCAACTAGAATACATCAACGGCAAGCATAAACGTTATGGGGGCAGGAATAGGCAAGGTGGTTTGCTAAACATTGTTATTAATTGTACAAATTTAAAGGGAAGAAAAGTTTGTTAAAAATTACGCCACGGGACTTGAATTCTCAGTAGCTCAACATATGTTTAGAGCATTCGTCGACTTGAGACAAAAGGTTACAGGTTCAAATCCCGTCTGGGGCGAAATTTTTCTTTTCTTAAAAATTTAACCCAAGCACAGGGCAAGACCTAAAATAAAAATGCTTTTGTTACTGGTGCCTATTTTGTGGCCTATCTCCGCGTCTGTTTGTCCTAGTGTGGCCCTGTCAAGACTTCATATCCCAAGGCTCATATTTCAGAATTTGGATCAGACGTAATCTATATTGCCAGCGCTCCTGTCATTCACAGCGTTATAAAAAGCATTAACTTGTCATTTGATTATCGCTGTGTCGATATACGTCTTATATCGATCGTAAAGTCGGCACTTTGATAGTCCGTATCTAGTATTAGGGCATACTTCTTATACATGATTTTTTATCTCGAATTTAGAAGCTGTTTATACGAGGCTAGATATAATAAGGCCGCGTCGAAGATTGCACTGGTCATAGCGTTGTTTGTTGCGTATTAAAGACTTAATCCTGAAAATATGAGAGATTTAAATAAAATTACATCATTTTAACGTATTGAACTGAAAAGTTAAGTCTCTTCACGCCCATAATCCCGAAGGGGGAGGCAGAGGCACAACCAGGGCACCCACGACTAGCCGAAGACACTAAGTCTCATAATGTGATAGGTGGCAATAATAATAAAATAGATAGCCCATCGCCAACCGGGCACATATCCAATCCCGGGGAACTTTTTTAATAAGAAAATTAGAAACACCCAATTTTCTTTTTGTTGGCCGTCAAGTCCAACAACTGAATCGCTAGACCAAAGAGGCAATAAGACAGAAAAAAATCTGCAGTTTCAAGACATCATCGAATAATACAAAAAAGATGCTTTCTATAAATACTAGCCGAAAGTCGTTATCCTGTACTAACTCTTTTTTTTTGGAATGACTAATGTGTTGCCAACCTCGCGGTTTTTACAACTTCACCGGGCTTTACCCCTGTACTAACTATGAATATTGACTTTTTTGTCGTACGAATATTGTCCTGACACTGGCTGATACGACAAATAAATAGTTAGCAAAATTGGTACATCTTTTAACGCGTGCTGCGGTGATAAAGGAAATGGGATTTATTTTTACATATAAGAGTAAACCGGCAAACCTCGAAAAAAATGACTGGCCCCTGGCTTTGAGCTACCGTTCAATCCATTTTCCGCCAAATCGGTTCAGCCGTTCTTGAGTTATAAATAGTGTAACTAACATAACTTCCTTATATTTATATAGGTAACTCAAAAACCACTAGTCGCAAGTCAATTAAATTCATCTGGGACCACCTGTGAATCATGACTTAATCATCATGTTGGTCCGGGCGCCTTGGCAGAATAGACCATCTGCATTCCTGCCATGGAGCTCGTAAAAGGCGAGCATAGGCTTAGCGTCACTAACACCGTGACATCTGACTAGGTAGTAGAGTTTCGCAGCGACTCACCCGGATTGCTACCACCGCCTTACTTATTCCTGCCGCCATAACATCATGACGTGTCCCGGTTTGGAGGGTAAGGTAGCCGGTAATCTCACTTTTGCCCGACGCCTAACATCCCGGCTTCAGGTTGGCAACACACCATTACCATCTTTGGTATTTCTAGGCGACGTGAATTTCTTACCATCAGGAAATCCGTCTGCTTGTTTGCCTTCCAATATTATATAAAAAAAACATTCTCGACGGTTGTAAAGACGCATTCCAAAAAAGGTAACCCTGGACGAATCTTTGTTTCCGATTATTTATAAATGTATATTAAACTAGCTGCTACCTGCGGCTTCGCCCGCGTTTTCAGAGAAACCCGGTATGCGATCGGGATTAAAAATAGCCTATATGTTAATCCAGGTCACAATCTATCTGTCTTCCAAATTTCAGACAAATCCGTTCAGCCATTCGAGCGTGAAAGAGTAACAAACATCCATACATCCATACTTACAAACTTTCGCATTTATAATATTAATAGGATCTAGGCTCCCGCCGGAAACAAACCAGCGTTTACAACCGATGGAATGAGTTGGAACTCGTTTGATGAAATAAAAACAATATTGTTGTGCATAAGTCTCGTCTCCACAGAATCAGTTATTCTTTCATGGGCCAAAGTATACGTTGTTACAATAAACTTCCCGAGCATATAAAGACTTACCATTTAATAAATTTAAAAAATGTATTAAGATTAAGTTGTATGGTAAGGGTTATTATAAGATTTCAGAATATTTAGAAGACAGAAATGCTTGGGATTAATTGCTTTTCATACAATCTTTAAAAAATAACTATATGTAATATACTTTTGTAAATTTTATTTATAAAGAAAGAAAGAAAGAAAAGAAAGAAAGAAAGAAAAAAATATTTATTTGCGGAATATGAGTGTTACAAAGATGTTACAAAATTATTTAAGCGTTCCTACATATTCTACCAACTTGTGGTGTGCAAATATTTTAATATGTTTTTAATTTTTTAATTTACTATTTACACACTGTTTTTTGTTTGTTTTGAGATTACATGATTATTTATACACACAATTTTTAGAATGTAAATTAATTTATCCCTATCTACCTATAAGAAACAAAGACAAGCCCGCTGAGTTTCTTTCGCCGGATCTTCTCAGTGTGTAGCCGCGTTCCGATCCGGTGGTAGTTTTTAGAATTATATCTAAACGTTACAAGAAAGCGTTACAAGAATATTTGTATAGATCCATGTGAATAAATCGATTTTGAGTTTGATGTTTGATGTTTGCATCCTTTATAAAAATGAACATAAACCTCCTTTCCTCACTAGTCGAGTAGTCTTTTATTACGTTAAAAGACATCCAGACGTATTACCTGCTCTTTTTTGGGATCGGTTAAAAATACATACACGAGTACTATTTAAATTATGCGCTTTGGCTTTATTCGTCGAGCTTCGGAAAACCCAATGTATTTTAAAGACGTCTATATAGAGTTGTTATTACACATAATAATTAATCGTTTTAGATTAAAAATAAATAATAGATAAATAAGTAAAATTTAGATTAGGTCAGATAATTTAAAAATAAAAGTATAAAGTAAAGCCGAAGCGCATGATACAAAATACATATTACAAAATGATGTTTTGCCTTTTTTTCTCGGTTTTTATGAAATTGGAAAAAGCAAACAAGCATACAGATTTATTATTTTTGAACACGACTGCAGCAAGATTATTATAACCTAAAATAGGTATGTATGATATAACTTCTATCTTTCCACGCCCTAAACCGCCCTTAGCCCTTCGTTAGTGACTCCCTTAGGGCGGGCGTCACGCCCACCTTATCACTTAGATGCCACCCACCCTCTGGTGTCAAGGTCAGTAAATAACATTCTTATGTTATACTGTCGGTCTGGCGTCCGTAGTGATGTAAAAATGTGTTTTTTTTTAATTTCTTGTAAAAACAACGTTGCCCGGAATTGAGTCAATACCCGGTTGGCGATAGTTCTGCCTCTTATCACAAGGTGAGACTCAAAGTATCTTCGGCTAATCTTGTCTTGCCCTGATTATACCTCTGCCTAACTTGTCGGGGATATGGGCTAAACCTAAATCCAAATTTATATGAACTTTTTATATGAACATCCATGCCTTTTTCCACGATTATGAGGGAAACTTGGCATTAACTGCATGATATCTCTAACTGCATGAGGTTATTAAAATTATTAAAATTGGTCATATTAGAGACCGGGATCAACACAAAAAAATTGAATTTGTATCCTCACGCACATATCCCCGAAGAGGTAGCAGAGGCACTACCAAGGCACCCGTTAGCTGACGACACTACATCCACAACGTGATTTGTAGCAATCCTATGGCCAACCCGGCAAATATTAAATTTGGCATATTTTTTATTTTTATTAGAAAATTTAAAATAAGCGTTTTCCTAGACCCGGTGATCAAACCCGAGACCTCATAAAGACTTCATGAAGTGGTAGTTTACGGTAGATAGGGTTAAATTTAATTATAGTTTTAAAATGTTTTGGTAATAAATAATTAAACTAGTTAAAAATATAAATAATTGGCTTAAAAGTTAAAGCATATATAATAACATAATATTTTTTAAAAAATATTTTAAATTTGCACACCAAAATATGGTACAATATTATGTTGATATACTTAAATATTTTTGTAACATCTCATTTACATACATATTCCGCAAATAAATAATTTTGTTTCTTTCCAACACCAGACTACTAGTCCACAGAAGTGATTAAAAAACATGTCATACCTAGATATAGCTTTCTATAAAGTCTAGTTAGTTTGCGTAACCCAAGGTTATGCTGATTCTTATCGCCTAGAGACGGTTACGTAAAAGCAATATAGCATACGGGTTATTTTTTACTGCCAGTTATGTCACTTTACAGTATGGGTTAGGGCTTTTTTAAGCAACGCATTACATATCTCCCCGTGTTTGCTTCTATGTGGGATAGACCTAAACGTGTTCCTGTCGCCATAACGACATGATCATATTCCGGTCCGTATTCCGAAATTGAACTACTCTGTAGAATAATGTGGTTTTCTTTCTTTCTTTAGGTTTTGGCGTTCACGTTAGTATTTTGCCATTAGTCAAGTAGAAATTAGCATCAAATTTTATATCAATTTTAATCAATTATAATTAGTCATCAGGCAAGTCGTTAGTAAGTCATGTCAGGCTCTTGGGTAAAGCGGTGGCCTCATTACTCAAGCTCATGTAATGAGATTTGGCGGCAACGAGGAAATACACGATACGCTATTTCTTCATGATTATTTCATTTGTGCACTTTCACGGAACAAAATTGTACAAAATGCCACCAAAATTGACTAAGTTCACTCAATATCAACACGAAAGTAAAGTATCTTCACGCCCGAAGAGGTAGGCAGAGGTACCAAGGCACCCACGACTAGCCGAAGACACTAAGTCCCACAATGTGATAGGTGGCAAGCCTTATCGCCAACCGGGCACATTTCCAATCCCGACCAACATTTTTTTTATTAGAAAATTGGAAAAATCCAATTTTATTTTTGTTGGTCGACCCGGGATTCGAACCCGGGACCTCATGCAGTCAAGTCCAACACCCGGACCGCTAGACCACAGAGGCGATATCAATACGAAATTCAATAATTATGAAAAAAATTCGACCATGTTTTCTCTCGATGGCGCCAAAACTCGAATTCCAATACTGTGGTTTAACAAAAATTATGCAGTCGAAAAATTCTTCTTCTTTCTAAACATATGGCCTTTATTGCATCAGGCACAATAATTCCGCCAATGTCTTCTGGTGAAAGAGACATAGGAGAGTTTCTTCGCTTTACGGATTCCAAGCTGAGAAAAACCCAAAATAGACACCAACAGATTCCATAATATTTAGTACATGCACTCACATTTACTACAGTAAATATACTCAGTGATAGAAATATGCAATCACTTGACATGTCAATGGCTAGATTTTTATGTTGTTATTAGTTAGGTATTTGCCGAGGACTTAATAAAAGATGACAAGACACACAAAGTTAGTAGTCGAATAGTTAAAAATAATTTTAAATTTAAAATCATAAAGTGGTTCACAGCCAAATATCTACAAACATCATTTCAATTGTCTAGCCTTATTGGTTTAGAAATAAAAATAACAGAGGGATAAACAATACGTCGGATCTACACAAGCATAAAGTTTGCTTACGTTGGGGTTACATTCAATTTTTGTAATATAAGTAAAGTATCTTCATCGCCCATATCCTCGAAGAGGTAGGCAGAGGCACAACCAGGGCACCCACGACTCGCCGAAGACACTAAGTCCCACAATGTGATAGGTGGCAAGCCTATCGCCAACCGAGCACATGTCGAATCCCGAGCAACATTTTTTTTATTAGAAAATTGGAAATACCACATTTTCTTTTTGTTGCCGGACCCGGGATTCGAGCCCGGGACCTCATGAAGTCAATTCCAACACTTGGACCGCTACACCACAGAGGCGACCCAATTTTAAAATTTTGTAATTTGTCCAGGAACAAACGTAGGGCTCCGTATTACGCCATTCGGTTACGGTACCCTGAGAAACCCGAAGTCACTTTGCTAAGTAATTATCTCAAACAGTTATTGATGTCACATTTAAATAAACACGGTGTAAATAAATAACTATTTAAAATTCACGGTAGGCACATGTGACATCGGACAACGACAATAACGGTATGCCCTCGATTTTACTATTGGGAAAGCGTGTTCTTATAGCGTAATGTCGCTGTGGTCTGGTGCTCCGGTGTTTGCGCTTACTACTTGAGATTCATGGTTCAGTTCCGGGAACAATTCAAGGTGTGTTGTTTTTTCAATTTTCTAATAAAAACTACGATATAAATATGTTAGATAAGTCTTTGAATGGCGATAGATTTTGTTATCAATCACTTTCTTATCGTCACAGCGATCTCTCTCAATTTTTGTGTTTAAAACTTAGATAGACTCTTTATACAACAAATATATCTAAACTTCTTTATCTTTTTTCCTTGTCTTTATTATGATTTTAAAAAAAATCCAGTCAAGTAAAATGAGATTCTATGCATATTAGTCGCAAAATATTTGTACTTTAGCGATATTCAAGAATAAAGTATAGACATGATAAAAAGACGGTAATTCAAAAATCCGGGCTGAGAATATTTTTAGGAGCAAAGTCAGATTGAAAGTAACAGTATTTTAATAGCTATATAATGTTCAAAAACTTTAGGTTGTGGTACAATCCCTAATTAGACCATTCACAAGTAATTGTTTTGAAGTCATAAGTTAGTATAAAATATTGTGGTTCTCATGACCACAATGACTAGCAGTTTTATCTCATTCTGGCCATATGAGACATAGTAAAATTCAAGTTTTGATGATTGTCTCGTTTTCCATCTAATTTTTAATATTTGGCTCTTTTTAATATTCTAAAGAAGTATTGGAAAAGGTAGTGATTAACGATTATTCATGGCATCGTAGTCATCTATACTACATGTATCAGTATGATAAGACAGAAGGAGGAAGAGGAACATTTGTTTTGGGGCTTTGATTTAGACCTCTTTAAAACAGCGCTGAATGGCGAAACGCTCGCCTGAATTTTTAGGCTCACCATGTTCTTTCATCATAAGACTTGAGTCCAGAATTGTCGTTTATCCTTTCGTCATAAGACTTAAGTCCAGAATTGTCGTCTTCCAGTTTAGAGTAGTAGTTAACTAGTCAACTTAGCGAAAAACATAGAAAAACATCAGTCTTAAAAACTATCATTTATTACTCCTGCGTGGTACTGGGCGTGTAGATGTGTATATCTAGATATGTGTGCATCTACTTGTCTAATGGACTTATAACAAATATGGCTATCTATTACCAACAGCAGATAGATAACAATCCATATGTGCCTTCATCTTAAAACGAACAACTGAACAATATGGAAACGCCATGCTAAACATTCCAAATTTCCGCTTCCTAAATCTCTAGCGATGCATTCACAGCACACGAGGAACCTTGAAAGCAAATCGAACATTGTACACTCCACGTCCACTCGACTTGTCAGCGCTATCGCTTATCCTGAAGCCTGATAAGATTCGGCTAGTCTTAATCGTGCTGATTGTACTTCAACGTAAAATGAAGATAAGTTTTAGAACGCAGAAACATTGCAAAATTCCGAATCGTATCTATATATTAATATAGGTCTATATGATGCCAAGACTTTGGACCCCTTTTTAAGAAAATTGCGCGGACGCAGGAGCATAAAATTTGACACACTTATAGTTTACGTGTAGGAGAAGTGCAGACGGCTAATATTTTTCAATAATAATGCTTATAAAGTACATTAAATCAATAAATAAAACATTACCCACACTACCATGCATTTGACACACACAAACAAATATATTAATGACTAGCTGCTACCTGCGGCTTCGCCCGCGTTTGCACAGAAACCCGGTGTGCGATCGGGATTAAAAATAGCCTATATGCTAATCCAGGTCACAGTCTATCTGTCTTCCAAATTTCAGACAAATCCGTTCAGCCATTCGAGCGTGAGAGTAACAAACATCCATACATCCATACTTACAAACTTTCGCATTTATAATATTAATAGGATAACAATAAAAGATCACAGATGGCGCACTAGAAAGTAGTTTGTCTTGAGAAATGAAGATGGCATTCTTATCAACCAGATATTAAACTTTATCATGGTCGAATTTCGACCAATGGCCGACCACTAGTAACTATTATTTTCAATTGTCAAACCTTTGGCTTGGTGAAGTTTTTCATTGAGAAACTCTTGATTCTTTCCATGACTTGTAATAGAATATTTTTTTATCGTCTCTAAATTTTACTCGTCTTATTAATAAGCATGGACTAAAGTAGGAGATTCTGAGTCGGGCAACAAAAAGAAAATAAAAAAACGTTGCTCGGGATTGCGAGGCGATAGGCTTGCCACCTATCACATTGTGGGACTTAGTGTCGTCGGTTGGTCGTGAGTGCCATGGTCGTGCCTCTTCCTACCTCTTCGGGGATGTGGTCGTGAAGATACTTTTTTTAAAGTAGGAGCAAATTTAAGTATGGTGAGTATCACATTGTAATAAGGACTATAATACCAGGTTGAACCTTGGAGTACTTTAGTCCATGTTTTTAATAAGACGGTACAAGTATTATCTATACATATCTATATCGAAACTGTCAAAAAGTGAATTCTATACGTTGAAGATATATACAGAAAAAAGGTGGAGGCGACTAAAAATGGACAGCAGGACAAATTTTTTTGCACTTTCAGAATTATTGTATATCTGTCTATGTCTCAATTTACGCTAAATCTAGAGAACCGAACGTAACGAAATTTGACAAGCATTTTATGTTCCGAGGAAGGTTTTAAGATATTTTATTCCTTTCTGTAACGAAGTATCTATCCCTAGGAAAGGGGTAAAAAACGCTGTAATGAAAAGGGGTAATGAAAACTGGGCTGTAAATCATCAAAGCGTAGCCCAAATTATACGATCGGGCTGGGTCGGGCAACGAAAAGAAAATGTAGTTTTTCCAGTTTTGTAATTAAAAAAATTTGCTCAGATTTAGATATGAGCCCGGTTGGCGATAGGCTTGCCACCTATTACATTGTGGGACTTACTGCCTTCGGTTAGTCGTGGGTGCAATGGTTGTGCATCTGCCTACCTCTTCGTGGGCGTGAATATTCTTTTTTTAATATATGCTTAACATATTATTCCATATTTCTTCTAAGCCACAACATTTGTAGTTTAGAAATTACAGACACAACACTTAGTATAAAAACACCAAATAACTTGGAATCCGAAATGTATAGAAACATTTGAATGTACAGTTCATCTTAAGCTGGGAACGGACTTTATAAAAAATCTAGCCATACAACTATAATGATCTTTGTCGATCTGTCTATGATTTATGATCTATTGATGATAAAAGTAACAGACTTAAATCCTATCCTATTAATATTATAAATGCGAAAGTTTGTAAGTATGTATGTATGGATGTTTGTTAGTCTTTCACGCTCGAATGGCTGAACGGATTTGTCTGAAATTTGGAAGACAGATAGATTGTGACCTGGATTAACATATAGGCTATTTTTAATCCCGATCGCACACCGGGTTTCTATGAAAACGCGGGCGAAGCCGCAGGTAGCAGCTAGTACTTTATATAAACATACTTTACAGCAAGGAAATATTTTGTAAGTTAAATACTTGAGGTCTGATAATTGAAGTAGATGTAATTACTTTAAATCTTGTTAGCGTTCATAGTCGCGAGTCCAAGTTCCAGGTACAACTAGTGAATGATATATGTTTTGGATCAAACATATAAAAAGCCGAATTGCCTAAATCCAGGCTGGTCACAAAACACAAACACAAAAGTGAGGATGTGTTCTTAATTGAGATCTTCTGAATAGTGTGGTCGGTAATCGCCTCTGTGGTCTAGCGGTCCGGGTGTTGGACTTGACTGCATGAGGTCCTGGGTTCGAATCCCGGGTCGGCCAAAAAAAAAAAGAAATTGGATTTTTCCAATTTTCTAATAAAAAAAATGTTGGTCGGGATTGGAAATGTGCCCGGTTGGCGATAGGCTTGCCACCTATCACATTGTGGGACTTAGTGTCTTCGGCTAGTCGTGGGTGCCTTGGTTGTACCTCTGCCTACCTCTTCGGGGATATGGGCGTGAAGATACTTTTTTTTCTGAATAGTGTCAAACTGAATAGAAATTTAGCAAAGTCGATTATCCTGGGCGTAAAGGTTTATATAATACTAGCAGTTTCACGCAGCTTCGCCTGCGTAACTTGGCTTCTACTGCACCGATTTTGATGAAACAAAGCCTATATTACTCAGAGATATTGTAGAATTCTATAGATGAAAGAATTTTTGAAATCGGTCAAGTAGTTTCGGAGCCTATTCATTTCAAACAAACAAACAAGAAATCAAATCTCTCTTCTTTATCATATAAGTATAGCTGATGAAAAATATTTATTTTGAAATAAAAAAAAAATATGCTCGGATTTTTTAGGCAGCCCATCTACATCCTATTATTAATGTTATAAATGCGAAAGCTTCTATGTTTGATTGTTACTTCATACAAATTATATCGTCGCGCAAAAACTGCTAAGTCGATTTGTATGAAATTTGGCACACACATAGAGGTTAACTTGGATTAATATATAATATAGTTTTTATCCTGAAAAAATGTTCGTATGGGACCAACAACCCACACCAACATTGCAGGATAAGTAAGCAATACTTTATTTTTCCCATACACAAACTGCTAGTAATATCAAGCAATACGAAGATGTAATATACTAAATTTACTTTAAAATATGTTTCATCCTATTAACAGCTCGGTGAAGGTTGACTTAGGTGCAGAACTTAGACCAGTATGACCTTAACTATGTGGTGGAATGTATTGCGATTATTGTACCATGTGGTATTTTTGTGGTGGCTTTTCCTCGTAAATCCTTTTTTCATAAGTCAGTCAATATCGCGTATCAGAGTGGCGCATCCTCATGCAACCTTGGTCTCCACAGGTGAGGTATACTTATTACCTTCCAGTAATCACTTCTATTGCCATAAAAAGTTTAAAAAATTAAATTAAAGTAAAAAGTAAATTTTACAAAAAATTATATAATTTTGAATACTAAGCAAATACATAGCATAGTCATAAAATCGAGGCTGTTATTTCCGCTAGTTGACCCAAATATACAACAATTAAATATTAAAAACTGAAAATCACAAAGTTTCTATCTATAAAAAATATTTAATGAAGGACGACTTTATAGCTTACACACAGGGCGATACCAAATATCATTTTATTTATTTACTCAATCACATTAGCGACAGTTTGACGAAAAAAATCATGAGTCATTTTAATGTAATTAAGAATAAAAACTTTCTTATGGTATTGGAAGGCAAACAAGCCACACACACCAAACACAGACACCAAACTTAGTAATGGTGCGTTGCCAAACTTAGACCGGGATTTTAGGTAGTTTAATGGCTTTACCCTCCGAACCGGAACGCGTCAGCGACAGGCGTTGATCTCATTATTTTTTCTTCGTATTTATTTTAGTTATTACAATAAAAAATAATTGTTCCAAGTTTAAAGTGTTGTATTTCAAATTATGTCATTTCGTTATTTACGTAAGCGACGATGGAACTAAGATTTTTTGTGATGACATATTACGCTTTATTTATTTTGACATTGGTAGAATCATATATGCTTAAACTAGCTGCTACCTGCGGCTTCGCCCGCGTTTTCACAGAAACCCGGTGTGCGATCGGGATTAAAAATAGCCTATATGTTAATCCAGGTCACAATCTATCTGTCTTCCAAATTTCAGACAAATCCGTTCAGCCATTCGAGCGTGAAAGAGTAACAAACATCCATACAAACTTTCGCATTTATAATATTAATAGGATTTAAATTCGTAATTTTCATTAGTTTCCAAGTCAAATATATATTCCATGTGTATAGATCTTTGTGAGTACTATCGTTCTGTGATAGGTTGTTACAATTTTTGTCTGTGAGTTATAATATACCTACATAAATTAGAAACAACTACACAGACCTACTAAATTTTAATTTGAATATTTATTCTCATCTTGCAATTAAGTTATCAATTGTTCGATAGCTATTTTTTTAAAACTTGTATGACTTTAGAAATGTCATGAAACTACATAATTGTGAATTAAATATTGCAGAGCCTTTACCATGAGCTAACGGCTTTTCGAGTCTGCTGATAGCATCTACGTAAATTTGTATGAAAACTTTGAACAGCGCCTCTATCGGTAACTAAGATCACTAAACTTTTAGATCAAAATCGTTAAGGATTTCGATACGTCAATGACTATACGGAATCTATACCAATACTCATGGTAAAGGCTCTGCTGATTCATGTTATTCTAATGAATCGAAATTGTCAATTGTTTGTGTTAGTACGGGGCTCGGGCTACGGGCAGCTTTGCAGAATAGACCATCTGCCTTTCTGCAGTTCGTAAAAGGCGAGCATAGACTTATCGTCACTAACACCGTGACATCTGACTTGGTGGTAGAGTTTCGCAGCGACTCACCCGGATTGGTACCGCCGACTTACCTATTCCTGCCGCCATAATGTGAGTGTTTGCCGTTGGTGTGTTTCGGTTCGGAGGGTAAGGTATCTGATAAACTTACTTTTGCTCGAAGACTAACATCCCGGTCTCAGGTTGGCAACGCATTATTACCACCTTTGGTATCTCTAGGCAGCGTGAATTTCTTACCACCAGGAAATACGTCTGCTTATTTGCCTTTCAATATCATTGAAAAAATACATTAAGAAGAGAAACGGTTTTCTCTATGGGCATATGCTGTGTCTGCTAGACAGATTTCTTATAATATTTTACCTCCCAATTTGCATTATATCCCAATATAAATTTTACCTTTTACCATTGCTGGTAAAAGGTAAAATTTATATTGGTCAATTTTATCTAATAAGTTTGACGTACATGTCTAAAGCCTCTAAAAATTCACTTAGCTCAAGTTTGATTCGCGACAAGGGTAAGCGTTCGTATGATGACCATGAATTTCTGGGTCCAAGAGTTTATTAAAGAAGAATGGCGCCTGCCATTGCCTGGTATAAAAACAAAATATCATTCAATCATCATAAACCTTAGCATCTTTTAGTGAAACTTTTATTTAAAAAGTAGAAGGATAATAGGTATTTAGGTCTGAAATGATGACTGTAACTACCTAAGTAAACTGTGTAATTTAAAAAAAATACGGGTTGCAGTCAGGCAGTGCCGGCAGATGTGAAAACTTGAATATTAACGTTGTGCATTTTTGATGTTTTGGAATGGTTAGGGAATAATTTTGCACGAATTACTTTAATTATCAGTATGAAAGTACTATCATTTCTGCACAAATATTATTTTCATATTAATAATCAAGCCAAACTTGACAAAAACTCGCTAAAGTAAGACTACGTGACGGCTAGGAGCGTTGGCATACTATCTGTATAGCGACCATTGCTCGTCTATACATAAAGCTTATTTTCAAAGAGGGAACAAATAGAGCAATGTCTGTTGATATTATACGTATCTGCTATCATGTTGTCTTGTGAGAATGTAATGGTATATTGCGGCGTATTATCCATTGCAAATCCTATACTCTTCGGAAATATCTAAGCTATACAAAAACAGCAATGAAACTAAGTTTTATTTTAGATCTAGCTCAAGCGCCCTGCGCCTTCTTATTCGCGCATGCGCCCTGCGCTGTCTTACGCCGCTAAAGAAGTTTTCACTTCAATTTCTTTGTAAACTAATAAAATAACATACTTACAATTTTTTATAAAATAAAACAATACCAGCAGTCCTATAAGTATTCTAACGAAACCTTGTGAATTAAAATATGTTTATTGGTAACATAACATATACATACACTAATACCTGAAAACATTTAAATTTTTTTTAGAAATTGACAAAAAAAAACATTCTGTATAATTTTATAGCTACATTGTGTAAAATTAAATGACCATAACCGCACTTTTATTTTACGTTTCGAAATGTTTTACTCACAGACATGTAAATTAAAGAGATCGTTAAATAAACCGTATGTAGGTTTTTTTACAACTTTTAAGACGACGGTGACGACAGCCTTTGACTCATTTTTTTTTCTTTTTATGATATTGGAAGGCAAACAAGCAGACTGATTTCCTGGTGGTAAGAAATTCACGCCGCCTAGAGACACCAAAGGTGGTAATGGTGAGTTACCAACCTGAGGCCGGGATGTTAGGCTTCGAGCAAAAGTAAGTTTACCGGGTACTTTACCCTCCAAACCGGAACACGTCATGACGTTATGGCGGCAGAAATAATTTTGAAATCAATTTTGAAAAGCAAGCGCAAATATTTTTTATTACAACGTTAACATAAGATTTTCGATTTTAAAGAAGAATGCGATATAATAATCATAAAATTAAAAAAAAATTAAACACCCGACATGCTAAAAATCATCTCGATGAGGTCAGAATTTAGATTTCATGTAAAAAAATGCGCATTGAAATTGAACTATTCGTTCAGAAGATATTATGCCATAGATATACACACATACACAAACATACACACACGTACACGTATAACGCACACACGTACACACACATATAAAAACGCAAACAAACACGCAGACACTTAGAATAGACAAATGGTGATACATTAAATTCCTCTAATAAACAGACAAACCGACAAACAAATGGCTAAATTGTACATATTATCCTTATTTTTAGAACTAGCCGACCCGGCGAACTTCGTATCGCTTGACATCAATAGCTACTAATAGTTTATATGAAATTTATCAGGATCGTGAGGTCTGGCACTCGATACTCTCTGCCTACCCGTAAGGGGCTTGGTGTGAAGATATGTATGTATGTATGTATATATGTATGAAAAATAAAGTATAGTTCTTCCTGTTTTCCCTGCAATTTTCCTGATTGTCTCTTCATAAGAACTTTCTCCTGACAATAACAAAAAATATTAAGCAAAACTGGTCTATCCGATCAGGATTGTAGCGATGACCACAAACCAGACATGTTCATATTTAAGGATGTCCGCATAATTGATCGTTTATCATAATTTATGTCTAGTCTTATTTTAGATAACTGATCGGAACAGTCTTAGAAATGACATCAAATCCTGTAACCAAAAAGGTCGTGCAGAAAAGCACGGTTTAAAATTAAACGCATACAATATTAATTCTACAATCGGGAAAAAAGTAAGGCAGTACTTTTCTGTAGAAAACAGATTCCCACAGAAACCAGAGGAACCAGAGGTTTCCGGCAAATCTATAAAATATCTTTATTCGGAAAAGTTATCCCGTGGGAAAGCAAGGCTAAGTACCTCGGAGTAACACTAGATAAAGATATGAATTTCAAAGAACACATTAAATGTGTGAAAAATAAGGCTAAACATGTCATGTACCGCCTAAATAATATTCTGAACAAAAACAGTAAATTGTCACTTAGAAATAAGTTGACACTTTATAAAACTTGCATACGACCCATTCTGTCATATGCAAGCGTAGCATTCGCCCACCTACCCAAGAGAACCCTGTACCCACTACAAGTTGTTCAGAATAAGTTCTTACCACTAGCTACCGGCACACCGTGGTAGACTTACATAGAGACTTGGAATTGCCTAGCATAGCGAAGCACTTCCAAGAACTCTCCCTAACATACTTTTCTAAGCTAAAAAATCACCCGAACCCTCTGATGGCAGCAGCCAATAATTATGTCCCCGAGACGGACCCATCTCCGCTTCGCCGGAGGCCCCGTCACGTGATTTTAGACCCAGATGACCCAATCACCGAGGCAAACGCCTCATACAACACTACACACACACATACAATCTCGCGACACCGCCGCCGCCGGGGGCGGCGAAGACCCTTGTTCCGCCCTAGGCGGAACACAGCCACGATATCCTCTTCAGAAACAAACCAAGATCCCACCCTAAGACGAGGTACGGTCCCCACTCGCCCACTAGCCCGGTGACGTTGTTAAAGTCTCTAGACGTACACAACATTAGCCATTTCGAAAAAAAAACTGTAATAAGAACGACCGCTCGCCACACTGGACACGTCCGCTCGCATCAAAATTCAGGAATTATGTGCATCGCGCGGCGTTTTTTTTTTTTTTGAATGACTAATTTGTTGCTGATCTCGCGATTTTTATAACTTTACCGAGCTTTGTGGGCCGAGCAGAGTGCTCAGCCCGAAACATCATTATTTAAATGCATTGGACTGTTACCTACAACGCCAGCATCAAGGGCTGTCTCCCGGGAAACCGTACCTCGACTTGGTGTTGCGTTCTGGTTGTGTTGTGAGTTAGTGTTAGGGTTGGGAGTTGGGAGCATAGCGTTTGCCGCGGTTATTGGGTCCGGAAGATCCGAAAACACTTGGCGGGGTCTTCTATGGTCAGGGGGCGCATTCGCGGCCGGTGTGTAGTCACAAGCGGGTGCTAACACCGGATTCGGGTGGCCAGCTGTTTTTTCAAAGTAACTTTCCGATAATTCTTTGAAATGCTGCGCTATCGTGGGTAAATCGAGGTCGCGATGTAGGTCCTCGTTGCAAACGTGCCATGGAGCACCCGTGGCAGTTCGCATGAACATATTCTGGACTACTTGTAATTTTTTAAGATAAGACGGGAAGGTATGCGCGAAGGCTACACTACCGTAGGCTAATATCGGTCTAACACATGTTATGTAAAGTGTCACTTTGTTACGAAGTGACATTATACTATTTTTATTAGTAAGATAATAGAGACGGCTAAGTAGGAATTTAGCCTTGTTTGTAACACGCGAAATATGCGGTTCGAACGACATATTTTTGTCTAGAGTGACCCCTAGGTATTTTGTTGAATTTTCCCAGGGGATAGCTCTGCCGAACATTTTGATAGTACCCGGGTGACGACTGGGTCTCATCCGTTCGCTGGGTTTGTCGGGGTTCACTTCTATACGTCACTTCCTGAACCAGTCGCCCACGTTTCGGAGAAGATATCCTATTTGATTACCGCGACGGTGGGACTTCGCGCGGCGCGGAACGCCGTCCTTATATAGGAGGAGTACTCGTAGGAGTCGGGGAGGCGTGATGTGCGACCCGCGTGTGCCGCAAACGGGTCAAGCCAAATCCGACTTTAGTTGCTATATGTTACGGCGCTGAATCCACTGCGGGTAACGCCACGTGTGTTCGCGGTTGTACAGAACATTGTCTATGGATAAAACTGAAAAATTAAGATTTATTTTATTTCTACGTATTTTTCCAGGATAAAAAGAATCCCATTTTATTCCCAGGATAATAAGGTATAATTATACCAAGTTTCATCGAAACCGAACCGTTAGTTTTCACGTGATGCCTGAACATACAGACAGACAGTCAACATTTTTTAAATCACATATTTGGGTTTGGTATCGATCCAGTAACACCCTATTTATTTTTTCAATATTTTCAATGTACAGAATTGACCGTTCTACAGATTTATTATATGTATAGATTAAGAATTTTGACATTCAAAAAATATATACAATGTATACTTTATTTGAATAAAAACACATTCATTCATTCAACAGGACCCTAATCTGTACTACATAAACATTTTAACGAATTATCGCTACAAAAACGGTAAACAATCATTGAATAGATGTTAAATTACAGTATGGAGGATAAAAGGTCAGCTGCTATTATTTTATAGGTTAATATGTTCGTGTCTTATGCAACATAATAAGTACTTAATTCATTACCTTGGAAAAAATATGATATGTTACGAGTATTTTTGCATTTATAAAGTATTTAAGTACGCCAATACGTTTGTAGTTTGTCAGCAGCTGTTTGCCTCGCGATTTCGTCTGTCAATTAAAGTTATATAGCTTTTTAACCGAGTTTAAAATAACCAGAAGGTTCTCAATTTAAGCGATATATTTTTTTATGTATATACACCGATTTTTCTTAGGTTTCTGAACCGATTTACATAATTCTTTTTTGTTTCATGCGGAATGGTTTCGAATTGGTTCCATAAAAAAAATATTCAGGTTGGCCAAATAGTTTTTATTTTATGATCATTTTTTACCTATTTTTACCTACCCCGATGTTTAGTTTTATTAAATTAAATCATATCAGCCATAAACTAAAAAGTATTAAATAAGCAGTGGCAAGCCAATTTAATACTTATTTATGAAATATTTATTCTTAGTTTCAGACTTGTCACCGACTTCAAACATATTAGTAAATAGCACATATCTATAATATGTAGTATACAATTGATATTAAATCTTTATTATTTTTACTTTTTAGTTTTGAAGTCGGATTTCATTAACGTAGTTATTTTTATCCGTGAACACATTAAAATATCGGAATCAAAAGTAGTTTATGTTATTACCATATCTAGGCACTCTTAATCAAATTATTAACTTCGTTAATTGCCAATTCTTTACGAAAATCTGTTATACGTTAAAGCATTTCAGAAGTGAATCGCTAAAGTTAATCCGTTTACACGTGATAAAAATACCATTTTTTGCTGTGATTCGTCCTCATCATTTGTGGTTATGAAAAATAGATGTTGGCCGATTCTCAGACCTAGGTACTCAATATGCTCACAAAATTTCATGAGAATCAGTAAGCCGTTTCGGAGGGGTACGGTAACTAACGTTGTGACGCGGGAATTTTATATGTAAGATGAACCCCTACTTTGCGTGTTCATCGAATGACGCCTGATCGGATGGACCAATTTTGTTTAGCTAGCTATTGGTGGTGATTCTGCTGTTCACAAACTAAACTAATTTTAGATGCATGCTATCTTTCTCAAATGAAACAAAAACAAAAGAGATGGAACAGTTTAGACGTGTCAGATTGGTGCGGACATGTCTAATCGTGATGTTTTTAATCAACATTTTCCGAGTGATAGATTAAACGTCTGTAGAAATGACGTGTACAGTCTAATTTGACAGCACTAAAAGTGTTTTGTTTCCTTCTGTTACTTTCGTTGAAAGAAGACAGGGATAACTTAAAATTAGTTTAGTGAGTGCACAACAAAATTACCACCAATGACAGGAGAAGGTTCTTATGAAGAGAAAAACCGGAAAAGTTGCAGGGAAAGTAGGAAAAACTATATTTGAATTTTTTTACATACAAACTGTTAGTAGCTATTATGTCATGCGATACGCAGTTCGCCGGTTCGGCTATTCTAACTATAACTATAAAAAATGTTTTTGGGCTTTGGAATTTTACAGGTGACGAATAAAAAAATACATAATATTCCAAATTGGAATGTGGCACCTGGCACAATCTGGATATTGCCATTTATAAAGAATAATATTTTGAACATTCCGTCTAAAAATGACAGGGTATCTACTCAAGTATAAATACAGCACCAAGCTACCACTATGTTGTATCTGTCCATAGAAAAATATGTTTTTTATAGAAACAAAAAGCTTCTCCTGTTGGTAAGAGACAATCGTAGTCTTTAAAAACATATAGCTTAGTTTTTAATGACAGTATGTGTTCCTATGTTGGGGATTCGGATATTAAGCCTATAGTGCAAGTCTACCGGGTACCCTACCCTCCAGAAAGTAACATAGCAGCATCATAAAGGCGTCAGGAATGAGTAAGGCCGTGGCCTATCTGGATAAGTCACTGCAAAAGACTCTTCCATTACTGGCCTTATCGTTAATGACAACTTTAACCTTTCCTCGATTCTTACGAACTACACCAAATAATTTCAATAGGGAAGACGGTTTTAAGTTGGCCCAGGCGTGGGATCCAATTGTTGGTCGGTGCCGGTCTATAAATACAAAAAGTGCCGTAAAGTGTAGGGACATAGTTAGTGTTGTGTGTCGCGATATAGTGCCCAGAAATGATAGTGACAAGGACGTTCAAAAAAGAAGAATTAGACGGAGGGTTGACAGGCTCATCTGTCAGTAGATCCTCCTGTCAAAAGTTACAGCTCGCCGCCGCAGTCCCGTCGTGACCACGGCCTATGCAACTAGGCCGCAATATCGACAAATAAAATAAAAAGAGATCGTGAGTATCCCGTATAAATAATTAAAAATGTTATTAATTCGCGACGATTTAAGTTTAAAATCCTATCTTACGATCTAGCTGACGGCTTGTATAAGTAAATAGTATGTACATTGTATATGTATTGGATTAACCATTTCAAGAACTGGGGGAAATTTAAAGAAAGTTAATGAATTTGTTAAGATTTTTACAACTTACAGATTAATTCGCAGTCGAAAACAAGTTGAGGCCCAGTTACGGTTCACAGGAATTCACTAGTCGGACATACCCGCCGGTAAGTCCGCACTCCGCATACATGCCCACTGGACCCCGCTCTTATAGGTGAGCGTTGACCGACTTGTCTTGCTATTAACTTTATTAAAATTATTCAAATATCTATAGATTCAACGTCAAATGATTTTTTGGAATTAATTGTGTGGGACACCAATTATTGGTTTTGGATCTTTATAAAATATAAGAGTATTTCTATGTTTTGACAACATTAACAGCGCCCTCCTTTGCACTCAGATTTATTCGGCACGCACTCTAATACTCCGGAAGTATTACTTTTTCCGTGTATTACTAGTATTATTAGTATTACTTTTTTGTGGATCCGAGCGTCTTTACTCCTTTCTCCATTTTTCTTCCTGCCAGCTCGTATAAGGCGAGCATAGGTTTACCGTTACTAACACCGTGACATCGAACTAGGTGGTAGAATTTCGTAGCGGTGTGAATTTCTTACCATCAGAAAATCCGTGTGCTTGTTTGCCTTCCAATATCATAAAAAGGAACTTATGGTGCTGGTTATCACATTCTATATTTTTGATTTATTATAAAGATTTAATTTATACTTAAATTAAGTACAGTTTACTGTAAGGACGCTGATTAAAATTGGTGCATCTGCAAAAAACCCTAAACATTAAAATTCTTCAAAACGTGAAATTTTTAGGTCATTCAATGATAAAATTAAAAATGTACAATGAACACCGACAAAACCTACAAATCATCTCGACGTTAGCTTGTAAACAAGAAATATCGAAATCGGAGTTTAAATTTAGGTGTTATGATACTATAGACAGACACACTCAAAGACACGCCAATCTCATTACGTCCCACTTTTTTGATAAGCGTGTTTTAGTTTTTGGCATGAGCGTCAGCATCTACCTTTAGTCAAGTTTAATTTGCATCAATAACCCGATTTCGCAAAATCGGGCTTAATTTACTCGTAATTACTGATAAATTGTCAGGTTGTCAGAGTTTTGAATATAGCGATGGCCTACTCTACTCAAGCTTATTTAATGAGATGTGCCGCCAACGAGTAAATACACTATACACTATTTTTCTTCATGAATATTTAATTTCTGCACTTTAACTGCACAAAATTGTATAAAAAGCCATCTAAATTTTATTTTACTTAATTTATGCAAAACATTCATTGTTCGTCGATGGCACCAAAAATCATTTTTTTTTATTCAGATGCGTACGTACGCAGTGCGTGGTGTTTATAAACTTTGAATAAAAGATGGCGCTAAAATAACTATCTATGTTCTTTACCAGGATATACATAAATAATCAATGTATATGCTTAAACTTAAAACGATTCGGCAATTACGAACTAAAAACTGGCCAAATTTGCATCGTATAAATATACACACTTCTACATTTGTAAGTAGGTATAATTTAAGTTTATTTGATCATAGGCTAAGGTCAAAATAATAATAATCAATTGCTGCATGAGTGAATGATCACATGACAGCGGAAGTGTATCACTTCCGCTGTCATGACTACTGACTGACTAAAGAAATGTAGAAATTCATTTAAAGTTAATGAAAATGCATTTGCGTCGTTATTAAATATATGTAAAATTTAAGTATCGTATGTATGACAGTTATGCCTATATGATGATAAAGTTACTTAAGTATACGATGTAATTACCTGCGTGGTGTGTTAAACCAGTGTTGGCGACAACGTTGACTTGAAATTGAAATTGGTTTATCTGACCATGAAACAGCACAAAGTATACAAGTAGACATAAAGCCAGTTTCATATTATAAACCGAAGCGTACATTTTGGTTTGAAACAAAGCGTATATTTGGACAAGAAAATATTAATAAGTTCTATGAATGTCTGTCATCTTTAAGTTTTAGTGAAGTTCTTACTTGTGATAATTGTGAAGAGGCTTTTAATGAATTTCCTGATACTTTTATATTATTTTATGAATTATGTTTTCCAAAAATTCAAATTAAGGTGTCAAACAAGCCAATTAAAAACAAATGGCTGTCTAAAGGTCTTTTAAAATGTTGTAAAGTAGAACATCAGTTGTATTTAAATTATCGTTATTCCCAATTTAACAAAAGGGAAATAAGATGAGTTACTTACATTATAAAAAGGTATTATCTAAACGTATACTAGAATCTCAGAAACAAGCGTCGTTAAAATATATTTAACAGTCTTCTAATAAATACAAAGCTTCATGGGATATAACTAAGAGTACATTTCAAAATAAAATGTCTAAAGAAGGAATATAACAAATTAAAATAAATAAGTCTATATACACTGATGCTCAAGAAATTTGTAATCATTTCAACAAGTTCTTTATATATCAGTCTTGTTATAAAAATCAGGCTGGTTTTACAAATAGCATAAAATCTCATAATTTGTCTAATCAAAATAAAACTATACAGTTTATTTACAAACACTTGTACTTTCCATAATATATTTTTATTTTTTATTTATTTAACCTGTAAAGGTTCATATGTTTTTGTATATTGTTGTATTTTTATAGGAAACAACATTGTTATATAACCCTGATGATGCTTGTATAGCGAAACCGGTTGGCTAACCTATAAAAATAAAAAAATAAAAATATATTGTGGAAAGTACAAGTGTTTGTAAATAAATTGTTTCAAGAATGGAATTCCACCAAGCACCGACGACAAGAAGTAAACTATAATAAAACTATGTTTTTGACACCAGTTAGGAGTTTTTGGCGCCATCGAGAGAAAAGATGGTCGAAGTTTTTTCATAATTATTGAATTTCGTGCTAATATTGAGTGAAATTAATCAATTTTGGTGGCATTTTGTACAATTTTGTTCAGTAAAAGTGCACAAATGAAATAATCATAAAGAAATTAGCGTATCGTATAGTTTCTTGTTGCCGCCAAATCTCGTTACATGAGCTTGTGTAAAAAGGCCACCGCTTTACTCAAGAGCCTAACATGACTTATTGACGACTTACGACTGATGACTAATTAAAATTAATTGAAATTGATATAAAATTTGATGCAAATTTCTAATTTAAAAAACACCAGAGCAACTGGCTATGACAATATAAACACAATAATATTAAAGAATGTTGCCAGTGTGATATCAAAGTCTCTTTGTCATATAATTAATTTATCATTTTTAGAAGGAAAATATCCTGATCTGATTAAAATCGATAGGTTTGTATATGTGTTGAGAAGAATTAGAGAAGTGTCAGGATTAAAGGCATCTCTGTTAGCTTATCATGGGTATGTTTCTTCCGTTTTACAGTAAATAATGTGTATTGCATGTCCATTCGTATATACAACAAAATTTCTGGTAATCTTAAATCACTTCCATAAAATAAATTTCGAAAAAAGGTATTCAACTTACTTTTAGAGAAAACATGTTGTAGTGTCAAAGATTTTCTTGCAGTTTGTTTTGCCGTTTCTTCTCCTGTCTGGCTAGGTTTGAAATCAGTGGTAGTTTACGGTAGATAGGGATAAATTAATTTACAATCTAAAAATTGTTTGTATTAATAAAATATAGTCATGTAATCTCAAAAGTCATCACAAAAACAGTGTGTAAATAGTAAATAAATTATTAAAAACCTATTAAAATATTTGCACACCACAAGCTGGTAGAATATGTGGGAACTGGGAACGCCTAAATAATTTTGTAACACTCATATTCCGCAAATAAATATTTTTTTTTATTTCCTTTTCTTTTTCTTACATGAGGTTGCGAGTTCGATTGCCGGGTTGAGCAACTCGTATTGTTTTATTGTGTGTTACATACATATCTTCACGCCAAGTCCCTTAGGGAGTAGGCAGAGAGTATCGAGTGCTAGACCTCACGATCCTGACAAACCTGTCTTGCTTCCTTCACATTCATAACCCTTTACATAAAAACAACGCCGGTTTCGAAGACTCTTGACACCACCCTCGGATAATATCCGATTGATCTGATCGTGAAATGTCAGCCTTGGTCTCCCCGGGTACCTGCATCCATCCACATTTATTGTGTGTTATTGTGTTATATTCAATTTTCTGGCAGAATTGTAAACCTATTGCCAAAAGCGAACTAGGTATCCAATGTATAAGTTTTATATTAAATTAGTTTTGAGGGAATTATCTATTGCATTGTTGTAAAATTGTCCTGGTTGTATTTTTGCCTTTCATTCAGGGTTAAGGCCATGCAGATACTTACTTATTTACTTCCATGTATGACGGAGTAAGGAAACCCCCTTAAGGTATTGCAATATCATTTATATTCCACGAGGGAGTTTACTTGGAAGATTTACGTATTTTAAACCATTGACCTATATATAGGTACCTATATTTGCTTATCTCCGTTTTAAACCTTAAAAGATAATGATGTTTTTTGCAAACATGTTAACAAGATCAAGTGTGTCCAGAAAGTTTAAACACAAATTATTATAAGCATTTTAATTAAACATTCCATTTAAATCATATTATAATAGATAAATTCGAACAACAGTTGGTGATTCAATAGAAATTAATTTTATTTTTATTTATTTTATAAGAAATTATTAATAAATAATTATCATTCCACTTAGTGGAATTATTATTGATTATACTACTGTGTGTCACCTATGACTATTAATAATATGATTTGGAATTATGAAATCTTACATATTATTAATTTGAATTCTAGGTAACGCTATATTTTGTACTAGACTGTATGCATTGTTAATACCGTATATAAACAAAAACATGATTTTATGAATTAGAATTACATTAATAGTTTATTTCACATATACCATATAAAGGGTACTTGTGACGCGATTGTATTTTTTTATACATACCGGTCTAGCGTTCCGGATTCGGGTTTGATTTCTTGAGGTCCCGGGTTCTATTTCCGACTCTTCACACCCATATCCCTGAAGAGGCAGGCAGCGGCACAACCAGGGCACCCACGACTAGCCGAAGACACTAAGTCCCACAATGTGATAGGTGGCAAGCATATCGCCAACCGGGCACATTTCCAATCCCGAGCAACATTTTTTATTAGAAAATTGGAAATACGCAATTTTTGAATTTTTTTGTTGCCCGACCCGGACCGCACAATCGAACTCGGGACCTCAAAAAGTCAAATTTGACCACACCATGTAATATCTTTACTTAATTATTGTCGTTTTTTTATGTTTCTGTGGTCAAAAAAACTACAGTAATTAAGTAAAGATAGTACATGATATCTTTACTTAATTACTGTAGTTGTTTTTTGTGTGTTCTGTAGTCAAAATTGATTTTTTTGAGGTCCCGGGTTCAATCCCCGGGTCGGGCAACAAAAAAATATAGAAATTGCGTATCTCCGATTTTATAATAAAAATAATGTGAATTTTTCAAGGTACGTTTTTGTTTATAGTTTTTCAGAATATTTTTATAGAATCTGTCTCTTTTGCTTTAATTTGTACCTTACTGTGTGCAAAAATTCCAAGTTCTTTGTTTATGTGGATCAAAGTTGATGAATCAGCGAGTGAATCAGCGAACCAGTTCTTTTCTTTTTGTAAATTAAGGCTAAAGAATGTTATTCAAAAAAATTAGTAACTTGTTACTTGGTAAGATTTCCAAAAATGTTTTTTTATGATAATGAAAGGCAAAGAAACAGACGGATTTCCTGGTGGTAAAAAAATCACGTCGCCTAGAGACACCAAAGGTGGTAATGGTGCGTTGCCAACCTGAGGCCGGGATGTTAGGCCTCGAGCAAAAGTAAGTTTACCGGTTACCTTACCTTCCGAATTAGAACACGTCAACGGCAAGCGTTGGACGTTATGGCAGCAGGAATAAATCAGACGGTGGTACCAATCCGGGCGAGTCGCTGCGAAACTGTTGGATGTCACTAGGATGTCACGGTGTTAGTGACGGTAAGTCTATGCTCGCCTTTTACGAGCTGCCTGGCAGGAAGGCAGATGGTCTATTATGATAAGGAGCCTGGACCAACACGGGGAAAATGCAATTGAACATATTTACCTATTTAGTTAGTTTTATAGCAACCTCTGAAATTTCTAAGATTATAATACACTCAATTTATTGTATTTATTATAAATAACAGTTTTCCGTTGTTGCTGCTTCACGATTAAAATACATGAGATTCGTTAATAGAAGTGAAATGTCAAGCAGATTGAAAATGAAACTTGATAAATGTAAAAATAGTTTTTTAATTTCGAAAGAAATTAATTAAAAAAAATGTTTAATAACGTTTAACTAACTGACAAACTTCCTTCCTTATAACTCCCAAAGCCACTATCGCAACCTTCATTACCCAGTACTGGACATCATTCCATCTTAGTAATAATATGATGTAAATATAATATCGATTTCAGTAATTTCTGCAATATATGGCGGACAACTTTCTAAGTATTGAGTTCTGGTACATTACATAACTTACCTCTCGTCACATAAAACGGAATGGTAAAGCATCGTTGTGTGGTTCAACCTACCTACGTGGGTCTTGAACCGTGAATCGGTGAGTACATTTAACACGACGCGACGGCACGTTAAAACTCATGTCCATTTTCTAAGGTCACAAGTTCCCCCCGATCATAGAAGACCTCGTCACGTGTTATCGGATCCCCCGGACCCAATAACCGCGGCAAACGCTATTTTCCCAACTCCAAACCGGAACACGACAATCTCACATCACCTTAACATAACACTACACCAGCCTTTCCCAAAGTGGGCGATAACGCCCCCTTGTGGGCGCTGGAAGCCTAGAGGGGGGCGGTATAAATCTTGAAAAAAATGTTTTTTTTTAAACTAGGCGCAACAAATATGTTATTGAGGTTATTGACAAGAAAAAAACAAGGGGGGGGGGGCGCTACAAAACAACTGATTTTCAAAGTGGGCGTTACATGAAATAAGTTTGGGAACCTCTGTAATTTATATGATTCTATAGAAAAGTTACAGATTAAAGAATTTTAGGTTACCATTGAACGCGGGGAAAAGAGAGTTGAATGAATTAATGAAAGTTGTGCATTAACAATGAAAGTTGCAAATTCATAAAAGTAACGAATCATCAAAGTTATGAAATCACAAACGTATGTTCAAGTTATATCAATGAAGCTTTTACTTATCTGCTTTTACGGGTCTGGGTGTGTATATAAATTATATCAATAAGTGTTAAATTTATTTGTATTAGTGTTCTTTGTATTAGTATCGTTGGCTAACACCCATAACACAAGCATTTAATTGGTTTACTTTGGGGCTAGATTCAATTTGTTTAAAAATACTTATAAGGCATGTGCCTCTTATTTAAACAAGTTATTCAAAATTAACGGTTTATTGAAATGAATTTATTATGAGGTATATTATTTGATAATAGTACCAATAATTCTACGACACTAAACAAATTTAACAAGATTACACTGAATTTAAACTAACATAATTAAGATTCCCCTTTTTTGTTATTTTAACTGTTGTATATCGCCTCTGTGGTCTAGCGGTTCGTGTGTTGGACTTTACTACATGAGGTCCCGGATTCGAATCCCGGCTCGGCCAACACAAAGAAAATTGGATTTTTCCAATTTTCTAATAAAAAATGTTGGTCGGGATTGGAAATGTGTAGGCTTGCCACTTATCACATTGTGGGACTTAGTGTTTTCGGCTAGTCGTGTGTGCCTTGGTTGTACCTCAGCCTACCTCTTCGGGGAATATCGGGGTTATAAAGAATTTAAAAGTATTGTGATTGCTAGTATTTGAGAAAAAATACAAAACACAAAATAAATCGCAAAAAAACTGAAAAATACTAACTCAAACAATTTATTAAGTACCTATTGACCCCGTCGCGATTTGATACCTAATTCTTTTTTTCTTTTTTTATCTTTTAAGATAGGAAGTGATTCCGAAATGGTCTTACTTAATTTTATTAAGTTCCTTCCAGTTGTTTTTGGGTTTTACTTTGAAGTGCATAATTTTTTTGTAAGTTAGTCAACGTAAAAAAAACATTTATTTATTTTTAGCTCAAAAATTATTCAGTCGGATCATGATAAAGTTAAGCAATCTTTCCAAAAGATACCATCAAAATAAGTTGGCTATTTGCTGATCAATCGCGTTATACCTAAACATACAAAAATAAAAAGAAACAGACGAATTTAGAACCTCCTCTTTTTTTCGAGTAGGTTTTCTATCTAGTTAGGTAGCCATTTTTGTCGCTATCGATATTTTACTACTCCATCAATTCAATATATTTAATCTAGTAAAGGTATATGTATTATCTTAAAAGATAAGAACGCTATCAAAGGGAGTATATTTTCTACATTAAAACTAATTAGTTATAGTTATAATAATTATCAAGTAACACCCAGACTTTTCGAAATGTTTTATGCTGCCTAAAAGTAGCTGCCTATTAATTGGCCATTTTTATTGTAGGTTTTGAGAGTATAAGTCATATTGAATAGATAAAAATAAGTTTTGACTATGCTATTGAGCTATGACATTTTTCAGAACACGATTAACAAAAAATTGTCACCTGTTCGAAGCATAGTTTAACATATACCTACCTACATAGTCAAGTATGCGAGTTTTCAAGTAGAACAGGTGTTTCACATAGATCACAGATAAACTATAAAGTATCTATGAACGACTTCTTAAATAAGGTTTAATAGCACAACTTATAAGTAGTAGTAGACACTATAACTTTATGAAAGTTATACCTTGTTAGGCACATATGAAACGTAACACATACCTACCTTTATTTTTTGGTAAATACCTATTTATAATATTGTAAATATATTTTTTTATGTTACTTGTAAGTAGGTAACTTTATCATAGGTAGGTATGTAGATATTTACTTTCTCTGATTTTGGCGAATATTGTACATAAATAGGGTAAATCTGAAATTTCGTAATAGCAGCTAGGTACGTTACTACTAAATTGTGTTAAAGTACGAGACCGTTATTTTCTAAAATTGGCTTTCTAATAGACTTTTACAAATTAAGGCTAGCTTAATGCTATTTCTTCTAATAGATAAAAAATAAAGCAATTAAGATATTAAAAAAATTCCAAGAAAAGTGACGTTATCATGTGACACCTGAAAGCTTTTAAAGAAATCAAGATCCGTAAGTATAGATACCTAGGTATGTTAATAAACTCTATAAAAATATCTTCATTTTATTACTCCAGCGTCATATTGGCAACGTACCATTAACACCTTAAGCCTAAAAGCGAAGTATGTTTCTATCTAGTCATTAAAAATCCATCTAACTTCTTCTTTTACTATAAAAAAAAATACTTCATCGGATAGGTATTTAACAAAAATACTTTAATATTGAGATAGGAACATCCTAATTTTTTGTAAGTGGCGCAAATTGAGGTCAATAACAATCCCAATTTCCATTTCATAAAACCATGTCTCCAATGGTCATGCATACATAAGAAAATGCTCTTGCAATGGGTATCTATGTACAGTAAAATATTAATTATCTGACGTATGTTTTACTCTGGATTATAATAATATGCACATACCTACTACAATTAAGAAGGTTTTGAAATGACCAGTTAAACCGAATTTATAAAAACGTCTCATTGCTTGGTACCTACAACATTCTTAAAATTTCGCAAAGTTCACGGCAAAATCTATGATCCCGTTAACTTGTTAATGATGCAATGAGCTTAATTGTGTCTGCGTCGGTAACGCCGTAAGTAATTTTAATGCTTAAGATGCGTAGCTAGCGGCGACGGCTACCAGATGACGCCACGAATAGTGGAAATAGGGTCAGTGCTGTGTCGTTGATCCGAGAGACTGCGACTACTGCGCGGGGAGAGCCTTCGCCCTTCTCCCCCAGACCCCTCGGACTCCTCTACAGCCCCCCTCATCAAACCTCGCCCCGCCAACATTCCGCACTCGACAAGAGGGCGAACCGCACGTTTGCTATTTCGATCCATCGACGCGCCGCGCGCCCGCGGCAAGCTATCCCGCCATGTTTGACGTTTTTGGCTCCGTAAAGGGCCTGTTAAAGCTCGACTCCGTCTGCATCGACAACAATGTCTTCCGATTACACTACAAAGCCACTGTGATCATCCTCATCGCTTTCTCACTCCTTGTTACTTCAAGACAATATATCGGAGACCCCATAGACTGCATTGTCGATGAGATCCCCTACGCTGTTATGGATACTTATTGTTGGATATATTCAACATTTACGATTCCGAACCGGCTTGTTGGACGTGTGGGGAAGGACGTCGCGCAACCTGGTGTCGCGTCTCATGTCGACGGGCAGGATGAAGTGAAATACCACAAGTATTATCAGTGGGTGTGTTTTGTGTTGTTCTTCCAAGCAATTCTATTTTATGTGCCGCGATATTTGTGGAAGAATTGGGAAGGTGGACGTGTTAAAATGCTAGTGCTTGACCTAAACTGTCCTATAGTTGGTGAAGATTGCAAAAAAGATCGGAAAAAACTTCTCGTTGATTACTTCTACACAAATCTACATACTCAGAACTTTTACGCGTTCAGATTTTTTATATGTGAAGTGTTGAATTTCATCAATGTCGTAGGTCAAATCTATTTCATGGATTTCTTCCTGGATGGTGAATTCTCAACATACGGACGAGATGTCATCCGCTATACCGAAATGGAGCCAGAAGAACGAGAAGACCCAATGGCAAGAGTGTTCCCTAAAGTTACCAAATGCACTTTCCACAAATACGGTCCATCAGGGACTGTTCAGAAGTTTGACGGTCTGTGTGTCTTGCCGCTGAACATCGTCAATGAAAAAATCTATGTGTTCCTATGGTTTTGGTTTATTATTCTGTCAATCCTTAGTGGTATTTCGTTAATATACCGCGCTGCTGTGGTAGCAGGGCCGCGTGTTCGATTATACCTACTCCGTGCTCGCAGCCGTTTAGCACCGCAAGATCAAGTGGAAACTATTGCACGGAAACTGCAAATTGGAGACTGGTTCGTGTTATATCAGCTAGGGAAGAATATAGATCCCCTGATTTATAAAGAGTTAATTAGTGATCTAGCGAAGAA
Organism: Calephelis virginiensis; assembly: GCA_002245475.1. Taxonomy (NCBI): domain Eukaryota; kingdom Metazoa; phylum Arthropoda; class Insecta; order Lepidoptera; family Riodinidae; genus Calephelis; species Calephelis virginiensis. The sequence goes on from NJDC01001360.1 coordinate 314,825, forward strand.
ATTTTCGGACAATAAGGACACTGTGTAGTGTTGTTTTGTGATAAGTGAGAAGCGGCAATACGGACCTGAAGTCCGCTAGCCGCTACCTGCGCCCGCGCACAAAGAGCGGGGCCAACATTCCAATATCCACAGCCGACGCGGGGAACGACCTCGCCAGGCCAGTTATTGTATTCCCAAACCGCTTTAAAACTTAGCCCTACGTCTTTACCTATGTGGTACGACTGATTGGTGTCGCATTTAGAATTTTAGGGCATGTTTTAGTCCTAGAATATTAGATCTCGTGCCTTTGTTTTGTATTGTTCGAGTGCGAATTAATGTTAAGGGACGTTCCATTGTGATATGTAATTATTATAACTAAATTAAGTGTTTATCGTGTAATTTGTTTTGAGTGGTCGAGCTGGCTTATTTTAAGTCTTAGATAGTTATCTATTGTAATGTATTTGTTATCGAATTCTATACTCGATACGATATTGTATAAAGCAATAAAATACTATTAGGAAATCAATTATTCGTATTGGCCATTGACAATACTGTAATTTTACATTGATACTTGTCTACCTTTTTTATATTGACGAAGTCGAGTCGACGGTTGATATTTTCTGAATATATTTACTGCCACAAAATTGGAAGTTTCATTGTAGCTTTTGTATTGTTTAATTTAATAATGCAACCTAAATGCATGGCATTGTTAATGCTGGGCAAGGATTTTGAACTCCTAAGGTTATAAATTGCAGTTACTTTGTTCAGTGCAAACACACTAGTGCCATCTATAATTAGATAAAAGCAATTTTTAATCATATGTAGATGGCGTTGCATAACAATCTTGAAAACTATTCGTACTGATTAAGTTTCAAAAAACAAAAAGTTCTTGAATCTTTAAGAATATAAAATATTTTGACCATAGAAAACTTTTACTTAATATATTTATTACTATTTATATACATGTAATAAACTAAGTGCAAGTGCAATGATTAAATAAATCCGAAATTAAGTTAGCGCCATCTATATGAAAAAGTTTACCTTTTTAGAGTCAAAGGGATTACAGAAACATTTTTATTATAGAATCGCTGAACGCTGCATAGATTATGGATCTCTTATCCTGCTAAGTTTTGCTTCTTTTTCATACATATCTTTTTTTTTATCTTTTTTAAGATAACAAGCAAAACTTACAATAAAAGAATCTACGATTATGTAATTGCCAAATTATTTAACAACTATATTTACTTAAAAGAAATATACATGAATTCGTTGGTATTAAGAAATACGCGTCGGCTATAGACACAATATTTTGAGTTGAGTTGTTAAACTATGGCTGGTATCAATTTCACCTCATTTGTAAGTCAGTTTACCAGGTATTATCTATGAGTTTACCGACTATTTATCTTTGAAATCGGAACACGATAATGGCAATTACGACATAATGGCAGATGGCATCAGCAAGAGTCGTCGGTGCCAATTCCTTTAAGACATTGCAAGACTTTTACATCTAGAAGGCACCTACTGACCTAAAATAATAAGTGCCAACGTTGCCAGTCATTAATTTGTTTTCTGCTTAGTCTCGAACTGGCTTTACCAATTTTCACAGAATTTTCGCTGACAGATGGCTGATTTTAAAAGTACGTAGATAAAAAAATAGTTAATTCATGTTACATTTACAATTTCTTGCATTTATTTTGTATTTAATGGGTATTCAATTCTAGATGAATCTTAGGAGAGATCATAAAAATAAAAACGATAATTAAGCTCATTTGTGATCTAATAATTCGATCTTGAAATTAGCTTAATGAGTTCCTGGGTTGTATCCGTTGTTTTCTAATGAAAACAACGTTGCCTTTGATAGGATATATGCCTGGTTGGCGATAGGTTTGCCACCCATCACATTGTGGGACTTATTGCGTTTGGCTAATCGTAGATGTCCTGATTGTACCTCTGTACTTCTTCAGGAATCCGTATCCCGAAGTTATAATACTTTTTTCAAGTACTAAGCTACATTTACAAGGTTTCGGATTTTTCTGGGTGGTTTGAATAATTGAATAATATAATGTTATTTCCCCATTTAGTAACAATGTAAAGAAACTAGATGTTAAATTGACCCTTTCTTGGACTTAATGAATACAGGAGGTCAGTGGGAAGTTTTTTTGTGCTTAAAATGATTGCAACTCCTTGACCAAATTTGATAAATCATTTTTGTTTTTAAAATTGAATCCTTACTGTCTATATCAGCCTTTCCCAAAGTGGGCGATAACGCCCCCTTGTGGGCGCTGGAAGCCTAGAGGGGGGCGGTATAAATCTTGAAAAAAATGTTTTTTTTTAAACTAGGCGCAACAAATATGTTATTGAGGTTATTGACAAGAAAAAAACGAGGGGGGGGGCGCTACAAAACAACTGATTTTCAAAGTGGGCGTTACATGAAATAAGTTTGGGAACCTCTGGTCTATATTAACTACTACGTTGATTAAAATGGTATTACCATGGAATGTTGTAGCCATATTGGTACAACCTCCTTAATTTTCCTACCGCCTGTAAATTCTCGCCACTGTCGTGTTGCGGTTAGAGGGTAAGAGCACTTACTCTCTCAAGGGCTTCCCCAACATGGGCTAGCCACGCTCTAATATCACGTATAGTTAGTATGTGAGACATGTATTAACTTTCTTACCTCCAAAAAATCGTCTTTTGTGCTTTCCAACCTAACACATAGTCAGTTGTAACTCTCTCCTAACAACTACGTGATCCATTTTGATTATTTTCTATGCCACGAAGGTGAAATCGCTATCGTAAGCTAGACATCATCATTCTAGCGTATCTCTCGGTTGTTCCTTAAATACAGGTTATACTGGAGCTATGGCCATTTAACCTTCAAGCGCCTCAGGTTTTTCCCGTGTTCTTCGTTCCTACTAGGTAGCTCGTAAAAGGCGAGCATAGGCTGACCACCACTAACGCCGTGACACCTGACTAGGTGGTAGCGACTAGCTCGGATTGGTACCGCCGCATTACCTATTCCTGCCGCCATAATGACAGTGACATGTGACGGTCCGAATGGTAGGGTAGCCGGTAGACTTATGCAATTATTGCGTACACTTCAGTCACGGATCAGACATTTATGGTATCACTGGGAGAGCCGTGTGCTTGTTCGTTATATTATCACATCCAAATAATCCCTCGACAAAACCCATATGACTGAAAATGTGTGAGTGTTATGAGTTTGAGATATGTGTGTGTTTGTAATAACATGACTTTTGAACCGGTGGACCGATTTCAACGCAGTTTTATCATCTGAAAGGTGACGTGATCGAGCTCCTTGAAATAGAATCTACACAGGAGAACTGGACCAACACCATAAAGATGTATTAATACGTCAAATCCAATTTCAATCTAAAAACTCTATTTAGGGCAATACCGCTAGCAACAACTGAATACTACTGAATTTAAATAAAGTAAAGTGCATAACCGTACAACTTGTCTCTTCCAAAAGCGGTCAGTGGCTACAGAGTATCTTATCAATTGTAAAACAAACCAACACTCTGTTTTTCGAGTGACTGTCTGTCCGCGACTTGGAGTATATACTAAGATAGAGAGTGCCAATGGTGGTAACTCTGATGGGCACCAACTAAACTTATTTTAGGTGTATCCTAACACAAAAAGACTTTAGACTTTTCCGGGCTAGGCCATGACAACTTACGAAGTTGTTATTCAATGATTTCCGAGTAACAGAATAAAAATCTGTAGAAATGTCGTATTAAAACTAAATAAACGAGTTTTGTCTCTTTCTGTACCATCGTTGAAAAAAGACAGCGATAACTTAAATTAGTGTAATAAATGCGCAACAAAATTACCAGCCCTGCCTTAAAAATTAAATTACTTCTATAATTAAAAACAGTAGGTATGTAACAAAACAATAAATTAAGCAAGTTTAGCGATAAGGCAACCATTCAGTTTTTCAACACAGAGATATCATTTATCCCACAACCATCCCGACTTTGCCAGCTGGCTGACTGGAGAATAACGCCGTATGGCATTAATGCAAAAAAATATACATATAAGAGTTCGGGGAATATAAAGACGCTCCCGTATGGTTTTTTCCTTTCTTGTGACGATTTTTTATCAACTCAAATCAAATAAAACACTTTAGCCGTTTTTGAATTATAAATAGTGTAACTAAGACGATTTTCTTCTATATATTTAGATTTTTTTATTTATTAATTTAAAAGAATATTTTTAATGATGTACCAATGTCCAACTTCATATCACACTATCCATTTTGTCTTACTTAAAAAGTAACTAGATATAACAATACGGCAGTGCAACTAAAAGAGGCTCAAGTGAGGACAATGACTCTATCCTGACATATACTCTAAGGTAAGCTTTAATACCTGACCAGTGTTTTAAAGCTTTCACACGGTTGGGAAGGCGTTTGGTCTTTGTTTGAAGAGGTACGTGGTCAAACAATGAGTTTCTAAGAAAAGACGTTTGTCAGCCACACTGACGGCATATTGTATCCATACCATCTACTCATTGCGAGTGTTGAAAATGTTTTATTTTTTGTATACTAAAATAGATGCAGTATTAGTACAAAGACAATTCGAAGCACGACACAAAATTCGTGGGTTGATTAGTAATGTTGATATTTTAGTATCTTCACGCCCATATCCCCGAAGAGGTAGACAGAGGTACAACCAAGGCACCCACGACTAGCCGAAGATACTAAGTCCCACAATGTGATAGGTGGCAAGCCTATCGCCAACCGGGCACAATTCCAATCCCGACCAACATTTTTTTTTTCAACATGGAAAAATCCAATTTTCTTTTTGTTGGCCGACCCGGGATTCGAACCCAGGACCTGTTGCAGTCAAGTCCAACACCCGGACCGCTAGACCACAATTGTGTAAAAAATTGTGTGTGTGACTGAAATGAGGGCGAGCTTCTTTTATTGCGTTGCAAGATATCGAACAAGCAAGTAAATCTCCTGTGAATACAACCGTCTTTGGACACCACAAATGTTACGGGAGGTCATAATATTCCAGTATAAAAAATACTCCGAACAATGACATCATAGAAGTCGTGAAATCAAGTTCATAGTTTGACTGTTAACTTGTATGTTTATTACACGATCACTACGACAATTTTGCTATCAATGGATTTAATTATTCTTTTTTCGCCTCTGTGGTTTAGCGATTCAGGTGTTTGACTTGACTGCATGACGTCCCGGGTTTGATTTCCGAAAAAAAAATGAATGAAAAAAAAATTTGGTTTTTCCAATTTTCGAATAAAAAAAAATTACTTGAGATTGAACATATGCCCGGTAGGCGATGGGCTTGCCACCTATCACATTGTGAAACTAAGTGTCTTCAGCTAGTCGTGGGTGGCCTGGATGTGCCTCTGCGTACTACTTCAGAGATATGGGCGTGAAGATACTTTATTTTTAATTCTTTTTTTGCGAGTTAGGTTATGTTGCAGAGGTGGTTGGGTATAAATTTAATCAAGATCCGATAAGTACCTAGGATTTTATTTGCTTATTATTTTTTAACGTCAAAAGACATCGAACAAGGACATAGCTCCCCTGATGGTAACATAAAACCAGCGCCTATAAACACCAGAGATGTTGTAGGTGCGTCGCTGTCCTGTGGCCGGGATATTAGACAAATTGAGCGAGTCTACCGACTACCCTACCCTCCTGACCGAAAAATGACATTGTCGTTATAGCGACAGGAATAGACAAGCCGGTGGATCCCTACACAGGCTAGTTAGTGCACAGGACTCTACCACCAGTGGTCTTAATGGTAAAAATCCGTTTCACGTTTGCTAGCTTTTTACCAGCTGTCAGGCAGTATTACAGATGATCTATTTTAAACGATGGAGCCGGATCAACACGAGGTAAATGTAATGCGTAATTTTGTTTACTTAGATGACATTTTAACTGCCTGTGTAGTCTAGTGGTCCTGGTGTTGGACTTGACTTCAGTAGTTTCCGGGTTCGATTCCCGAGTTGGGCAACAAAAAGAAATTGTGGTTTATCTAATTTTTTAATAAAAAAATGTTGCTCGGGATTGGTTGTGTGCCCGGTTGGCGATAGGTTTGCCACATATATCATTTGTGGGGCAGTGTTTTGACTAGTCGTGGGTGCCCCGGTTGCGACTCTGCCTACCTCTTCTGTGATATGGACGTGAAGATTACTTACTTTACATGACATAGGTATACATTTAAGTTGGTTTTTCGCATATTTATTATAGCTAAGTAAACTGTCATTATCCCCAAAATAGTGCCAGTCATCACGATTTTTTATAAAAAAAATGGTTTTGTATCCTGTTTGGCCTCTTTAAATACAGCAAAATGCCTTTTTTCGGCAGATAATAAAAGAAATTATTTCCGATACTAACAATGGAAAGTTACTATTAAGATTTTTCATAGAAAGTTTAAATATTTTAAAATCGGCCACCAGCTAATCGTGGGTGCCCTGTTTCTCTACTTATCTCTTCGGGGAAACGGGCGGGGAAGGTATGTTTTATAACGATATTTAGAGACGTACGAAACACATGAGCATTGCATCCAACGTACATTTTTGTTTTAAAACGCTTATAAGTTGCAAGTAATCCCATCACTTTTTGTGTAATATCTCAATAGTATAGGAAGCAAACATAAAGCAGCAAGGTCGCTGGATCATTTCCGCACTTATTATATCTAATAATACACTTCACAGCCAGTTGCTGTAATTTTAAATTACCGTTTAATTAAGTCTACAAAGCCCGAAAAATAGTAGGTACTACTTAAATTATGCGCTTCGGCTTTACAATTTTTACTCTTTTCACACTTTATACTTTTATTTTTAATTGACTGACCTAATCTAAATTTAAACGAATATGTGTAATAACAACTCTATATAGATATTTTTAAAATACATTCGAATTTCCGAAGCTTGACGAACATATCCGAAGTGCATAATTTAAATACTCGTAGTACTACCATACTCGTGGTTTAATGGAATACCATCTGGCTTTGTGCAAAAAGTGGAAAAGTTTGTAGTTTCAAATGATGGTACCTAAATGTTTTTTATGATATAGCAAGGTAAGTAGATGGATTATCAAAGTGATAAGAAATATACAGCGGCTATAGACACCAAACATGTTGGTGGTGCGTTGCCAAAGCGGGACTCTGAATTTATGCCGTAAATTTACCAGTTTCACATCCAGTGGACCACGACAGTGGCAAGCATTGGAATTATGGAGATTTAATTCAGTGCAGTTCTACCACCTAGTCTAACTACGATAGTTGGAATAATCAAGCAATTTAAATGACTGTTATTCTACTAGTAGGCGTTGGTGTTATCACATCTCCATGCCTAGAACGAATTGTTATAAATATTTGGCAGTATGTGACATCACTACATAGTATAAAACAAAGTCGCTTTCTCTATGACCCTTGGTATGCTTAAATCTTTGAAACTATGCAACGGATTTTGATGCTGTTTTTTTTAATATGTAAAGTGATGGAAGAGGTAAATTTTTATGTATACTTCATAACCGTGCGAAGCAGGGTGGGCCGCTAATTATAATAATAAAGCCATTTTTACCTTCTATTAACGAAATTCTTGTGTTGGTCCGGGACCACCGTGTAGGTTAGACCATCTGAGTGGATGATACTTAGGTAAAATGGTCATCACCAACCAAACCGCTGGCGGTACTGTGCAGACGAAGTATGTGGATACCCTGCTTCACCTCTTCTTGCCTCCACAATGACAATTTTCCGGTCTATAGGCGCGATAGGCCTACATTCCAGCCACATGACAGTGTTGCACCTATAACATCTGTGGTATCTTTCGACCACAATTGTCCCTTGTGTATTTACATGAGAAAAAATCGTGTGCTTATTCGCCAAATGCCAAAGAAAAATAGAAATAGTGTAATTTCATTCCACAAGGCGCTGACCATTTAACAATGTTACACACTCTTGTTTTTTCAAGATCTAGTCAACCGTTAGTTGTTATAAAATAAATAAATAAAATAAGCCTTTATTGCTGATATTTATCTTAACTCTATAAACTATATCTAAACATAATGATCAATTAAATTGTATCGGAAGCCGGTTTTTCCATTTCAGCTTGTCTTTCGACTTGCCTCCTCTTAAGCTATCAATTTTGTCCTATCCTTAGCAATTCGTGTCCACTCAGGGCCAGCTATCTTTTTCATATCGTCTTCCCAACTTCCCAATTTGTCTTCCTTTGTTTACGCGGGTACAATTCTGTTATAAGTCTTGTCCATTTTTCTGTTCCTTAACGGAGTATATGCCCTGTCCATCTCCATTTCATGCTTTTGTACACTATCTCAGTCACTGTCAGAAAATTTCGAAATCATGAGCTAGCTTTCAAAAAAAAAACCATCAAATTCGATTCGCTATTGGCCCAGTAACAACAAACATCAATCTCCTCTTTTTCGAGCCAGTTAATAAGTATTTATTTGTTCGGTCTGTACGCAGCATAACGTTGACAATGCACATTGCAATTATGCAATTATAAACAAAGCGATGGCAAAATGGAAACACCTGCACATGTTTACACTTATGACGAAGACAGCTCATGTTCTGCGTGACCGTGCCAGCGGCAAACCTCTGCGTACTGAGATATTCTCACGTAGATTAAAAATGATCCCTTCTTTTATTATCACGATTTCCCCGAGTTGGTTCAGTATGGTTACCTACTCTTAGATCTCGATAATGCAACACTGGAAGTTGGAATCGAGTATGTCATTATACTTTATAGGCAAGGCTTAGAAACGGTACCAAAAGTACAGGTTCTGTACCGGTATTTAGCGGTTCTTGCCATTTTGACATCTGGATACCGGTTTCAAATGTACTTCGTATACCGGTGCTAACCCGATACCGGTATCTAACAAGCATCGGTACTAATACCGACAAAAACCGGTATCGAAGGTACCCGTTAAACAATTTTCTTTTCACGTATCGGTATTATTTTAATCTCTCATGAAGGAACAAAGATATCTTCGACTGACGAAAAAATGCTACGGAATGTATTTTCTTATACCGGTTTTATTGAACCAGTACCTGTATAAAAATCCTTAATCCAATAGTAGCGGCACTAATTCTAGTACCGGTACACAGTACAGGTGTTTGGTATCGGTATTGCTTTAAGGCCATTTTTACCGGTGCCCAAAAATACCGGTACTTCTAAAAATATTTCTTGAAAACAATACTGGCGAATATTTGACATTTAGTTAATAGTAAAAAATAAATTATTTTATCGGTTTCGTTGAATTTATTTCTTACTAAATGTTAATAATCCACTAGTACTACGTTCAAAAGTATCTAAAATTACAAATATGATTCCAATGTCCAATTCGCATGATATCGATATTAAAGGGTAACCCTACAGTTTGTTAGAAGCGACCAAAGGTTAAACAGCTTATTAACAATAAGACCACTGATAGTAGAGTGCCTGTGCAGAATCGTTATCATCGTACGACAGTGGATAGTGGCAGGGATCCACTGTCTTACTATCTACTACTGTCGCCATAATTACAGCATTATGTCCCGGTGCAGCAGTATATCGTTGGCCTATATTGTAAAATAGGTACTTAAAATACATACCTAATTGTAAGGAGGGTAAAAGAGATAAAGGAAGACCTAGACAGGCCTACGTGAGTCATTTAGAGGGAAATTTAGGTGTAGTGACGTATACGTAACTTAAAAGTAATACAGAAATCAACTAAACGAACAAACGAAATGAAAGAAACGAATGAAGATTGGTTTACCCACAAGAGCTGGAGCATTTCCAGCCTCTACAATACAAGACATTTACCATTTAGCAGAGATCGCCTCGTTGGCCAATAACTTACACATTATGCAAGTATCTTTTTAACTCCGACGAAAAACAGGGGTGCTATGAGTTGGACGTATTTGTATTGGTTTACTTTTATGTGAATGGATGCCCCGATTTCGATGCGGAATTTTTTTTTGAAAGAAGAAGTGATCGAGACCGTTCTTTCTTTAGCTTCAATAGGTAGGGTTTTATCGGGGGCCGATTGTTTAAATTTGAGTAGTATTTATGGCAAAAACAGCTAACAACTACGTGGTTCTCGTCGTGGTAAAACACAAACATGGTCTATAAGCACTGTAAGTGTTTTATGTAAGTCGCTTACCAGGATTATGTATCTCAGTTGCCAACTCAAACTGCAAAAGTGTACATCAAATGACGTCATTTGTGTTTGCTATCTCAATTGTACTTCTGTTAATCACTGGAGATAGCAAATATAAAACACGTCATTTGACAGCTATTTGATGTATACTTTTACATTTTGAGTGGGCAATTGAGTTACACAATCAGTCCCCTGGAGCTGGTGTCCTACCTCCTTTGGATTATTACGAAAGTAAACAACGTTTTCCGCCCTACATTACGCCTGTTTCTCTCTCTCACACACAAACTTGTGTGCGTGTGTGTGTATGAGTTTGTCTGTGTGTCTTTCTTTCTATGGCAACATAACTTTTAAACGGGTGGACCGATTTCGATGTAATTTATTTTGTTTGCAATTGACCTGGTTGATATGTTTATAGCCACATTACGTAAATGTTTTGTGGGTTATTATTATTTTTTAATTTTAAGATAATACAATCACTAGGTACATGATGTACACTATGTAATGATTGCAGTAGGTCACGCCATAAGACATGATTTTCATTGGGCAAACTATACTTTAATTAGAAGTGAAAATTGGTACCCAAGGCTGCTATTACGCGCATCGTTGATTAGTGTCGTAAACACATGGACGCTGCGACTAGCGACGTCGGCAAATGATTATAATTATCGAGTCCGACTTAATAGATGTCAGCTGTTCTACCGTAAACAAACAAATTATATTATGATGACATATTTACTGCGGGACTATATGTCGTCGGCGTCATAACATAAAATACATATCTTACCTACTTATTATAGCAAAAGCAAAAAACATAATAAATATCCCTTGAAAGGTTTAATTTAAGATTATTTCCATCAAGCCATGCGTGAGTTGCTGCTCTCAATGACAAAATTTCCGAAAAATATTAGGCCAGCCGATAAGGCTTCCCCAGTAGGTACCCTCACAGAGCTCTTAAAACTTGTCATTTGTCACTTGTCAGTTCTCTCAGTTGTCATCATTGACCTCTACGGATGCCTCTAAGTAAAGTTTTGGCGCCATCGAAAGAAAAGATGGTCGAAGTTTTTTCATAATTATTGAATATCGTGTTGATATATATATGTTGATAGTGAAATGAAAGTGTACAAATGAAATAATCATGAAAAAAATAGCGTATCGTGTATTTCCTCGTTGCCGCCAAAGCTCATTACATGAGCTTGAGTAAACAGGCCACCGCTTTACCCAAGAGCCTGACATGACTTACTGACGACTTATGACTGATGACTAATTATAATTGATATAAAATTTAATGCAAATTTCTACTTGACTAATGACAAAATACTAACGTGTAGGGCAAAACCTAAAGAAAGAAAAAATACCTATATTTATATGTCATCTGTTAGTACTTAGTTATCACTTGTCACTTGTCAGATTATGCTGCGTGTGAAACACGCATGAAAATCTACGTATAACGAAACGTTGGTCGTAGCGCCATTTTGAACAATGACCCTGACTGACACATGTGTGACATTTTTTTCTCTATTATTAGTTAATTTGCCTCTTTCTGGGGCCGGCTAAGACTACTTTTAGGCCATGCTGCCATGTCTTCCGTATTTATTAAGTCTTTTTAACAGGCCATAAGTCACTATATATAAAGTCATGACAGGTTCTTGATTAAAGCGGTAGCTTCGTTATTAAAACTCATCCACTGACGTTTGGCAGCAGCGAGGTAATACACAATACACTAATTTCTTCATGATTATTTCATTTGTGCAGTTTCATTGAACAAAATTGTACAAAATGCCACCAAAATTGACTATTTCACTCAATATAAACACTAAATTTACTAATTAAGAAAAAATACTACCATCTTCATTCACAATGGCACCAAAAAACCTTTTTTTTTCTTTATCTTTACCATTCAGCTGTCAATTATCATTGACTACAAATTGATCATCTTGACAGTTGACTATTCAATGACACCAGAAAATCTACATATAATGAAAAGTTGGTCGTAACGCCCTCCATTTTGAACGATGGCCCTGATGATTCAGGTTAGTTTGCCCCTTTCTGCGGCCGGCTTTGACCTTTACACCTCACTGCAACATCTTCGGTAACACTTTAAGCTAATTTGCCCCTTTCATGGACCGGCAAAGACCTTAAGGCCATGCTGCTACGTCTTTTTATTAATGAGTTCTTCTTAAAATAGTCATAAGTCGTTGTACAAAGTCATGTCTTGAGTAAGGTGGTGGCCTCGATACTCATTACTTACATCATCACTACTTACATACTCACGTCGTTTAGCAAAGGCTTATCCTTCCCTTTCTACGGGGAATGCGACGTCTACTGAAATACCATCCCAAGAAAACATCAGTAGATACTTATATTTATATAGATATATAGATCTTAGATCTTACAGTCTTACAAAGTCTTATATATATAGCGGCGAATCGTAACAAAAAGTACAAATAAATGACAATGCAACTCAATTTTATTATCCTAAAATAAGTTATTTTTGTATCATAACATTGTAAAAAATACGTAATTCGCATAACTATTCACTGGTGAGACCCGATGGCGACAACAACGCGCGGGCGAAACGCCCTGGGATTCCTCGCCCGACTTAAGACGGTCGTAGCCGAGAAACAATTGTTAATGGATGAGCAATTTGGTTTCCGGGCAGCTCATTCATGTACAAATCAAGTGCACCGCATCACGGAG